>KL254865.1:84501-154062 GCA_000699545.1 Podiceps cristatus
GCTCTAACAAGTCACTGCTCTGTATTTAACTAAGGTTCCTTAATTCTCTGTGAGTTTTTTTTTTTTTTATCAGTTTTCTGAGAAATAAGAATCCTTAATTCTCTGGGTTTTGAGACCATATACAACATCAATTTAATCAAGGTTTGGAATGAGCCGGGGGGAACACACGGCTTCCTGGCCTTGATCATAGTATTTTCCGACGACATCTTTACTTTCCATTGCTCTACTGTTCCTTCAAGATGAAGCGTAGTCCTATAAAGCAGCCAGCTAAGCAAATGCCATCTGTAAGAATCCTTAATTCTCTGGGTTTTGAGACCATATACAACATCAATTTAATCAAGGTTTGGAATGAGCCGGGGGGAACACACGGCTTCCTGGCCTTGATCATAGTATTTTCCGACGACATCTTTACTTTCCATTGCTCTACTGTTCCTTCAAGATGAAGCGTAGTCCTATAAAGCAGCCAGCTAAGCAAATGCCATCTGATTTCTTGGGAGCAAAAGAATGATTTTGAATTGCACACGACTACAAACGTTACAGTCACTGTTCCTGAAGGCCGAATCACGAATTGCAAAGCTCTGGTTCAAGCTCAGTTTCTGAGCGAGGACTGGGATTTTGGGGGAGGGAAGGTAGAGGCTGCTCTTGGAGTAGATTCATGACTGGATGTAGGTGAGAGTGGTAGGTGGAAATATTTCTATATGAGTGTTCTCTTGTGGGCAATGAGACATGAAAAATTAAAAAAAAAAATCAAACTATTTTACTCTGATGATAATAATGCCTTTACTACAGCCGTTAAATAATCTTTCAGCATGTTTCCATTGCTTAAGTGCAAAGTGAAATGCAATTTAAGTAGTTCTTTGTTTTTGTCATGGCACCAAAAATACAGTAAAAGCATCAAGATGAATCCTTAATGCTCATATGGCTGTAAAATGGATTCAATCCTGCTTTCTCTTTACAAAAAAAACCCCCGAACACACAAATAACTGTTATTTACTTAATGGGATCATGATTGACCCTTATTATCTTGAAACACAATTTCCCAGATAGTCTTTCTCATTTATGCTTAATATTTCTGGGAAAATAAACATTAAGAAAGCAATTCAGCAAAAGCAATTATGTTTAAACAAGTGATTACTATTAATCTTATTAATAAACAAGAGCAATTGGAATTACACCCTGCAGTAGTTCATCTGTTGTGTCCCGAGACCCTTAAAAACCCTGAGGATTTACTCAAAATAAAAAGGCATTCTCGGCACCTGGAACCATCTTAGAGTTGGAAGTCTGATCACTCAGAATACCATAAAATGCCATAAACTGGCATAAACCAGTATAAAAAGGTGAAAGAATCACTCCATGTATTTCATGTTTTCAAAATCTGATATTAAAGTAGGTATGTATAAATGTATGTATTTTTTCTAAGGCTGATATTCTGAAACCTCTTGGTTTATGCGCAGTAAGTTTTATGTCTCTTAAAACTGATAGACCCAATTTTTGTCTTTTTATGCTCTGAATCACCCCGTCACAGCTCTCCCATATTGAGTGGAAATGGATTTTTATTATCTAGAAATCCAAAAATTAATAGCACGGTGTCTCAGCTCAGTAAAACTCCATTGCCAGTAATGGCCCAGATAATGGGTAGATATGGACCTGTCTCCTATACACATCCCTAAACCCTTACAGTCTAGGACGCAGCACAAAGAACTTGTTCTGACTGACAATTCAGAGCGGACACCTGCCCTTCACATAGCTTAGTACAGAAACATACTATTTTAACACAAAGGAGGAATAAAAAATAAGGTGCAAAGATTTAATAGTGTTTGTTCCATACTAAGCAATTTATAATGCCAGGGAGTGCGGAGAAAGAAAAAATCTGAAGAATATTTTACACTTACATTGTTTTAGATGCAGTTTATGTAAAAAATCACATTTCTTTCTCCCAATTCACCTGCCTGGATGTCAAAAGTAAGCCAAAGATATCACTCTACTACTTTTGTCCTGGAATTCTATCACCACAGTAAGCAGCAAATGCAACAGCAAAACCCATGCTGAAATCTTAAATCTTGTTTTTCAGCCAGAGATCACATCAGTCATGGATCTCTCTCAGAAACCACATCCATCCTCACCCCTTTCTGCAGAAAACTTTGGGTTGTGGGAGGAGGAGAACGGAGCAAATGTGAAATGGTGGGTTTCCACCTGTTTCAGAGCGTGAAACACCATTCAGACTCTTCAGCTGTGCGGCTTCCGAACGGGTGGAGCTTCATTCCGACATAACACAGCAATATAAAAAAATGAAAACCAGCCAAAGAGACTCTGTCCTGGAGAGCCTTCTCGTCCCCCCGCTGAGGGATACGCCATTTACTGTCGTATCTACCGATGAAGGATCACTCCTGGACACTCCCAGGCAGAGGCCAATACTCTATGCTAACGGCTCCAAGACAGGAGTCGCACTGCACCCCTGGGAAAAGGCCCTGGAGCTCGGCAGCCGCGGCTCATAAAGCCTCCAGCCCACCACATCCGGACCTGGCGCCTGCCTGGGAACGGGGCGTGCAGCTCCAGAGGTTCCGGTGATTCCTGACCAGCCCGCTCCTGCTTTGCACCACGGGCAGCGGCCGGAAGAGGCCCCGCGCACGCCCGCCTGGGCTCGCACAAAATGGGGTCCCCAGAGCGGTAGAGCCCTTCGAACACCGGGACAAGGCTCCAGGCTGGGGGCTCCCCGCAGGCTGTCACAGACGGAGCTCCCCTGCCCCACAGACTCCCGAGAGCTGGCACCTGAGCCTCCCGCGTCTGCCAGGCAAGGCAAGGCAAGGCAAGGCAGAGGTCCTGCTTCCTGGCCTGTCCGTCTGATTGGGGCAACAGGCCTGACCGGCTGCTCGATAACGCCTCCTGCCTACACCGAACGCACATGAGTCGCAGCATTTAATGGCGAAAACCCACAGTGGTACTTACTGGACCAGTAATTGCTGGGTTCTGCAGTCTGGGGTCCTCCCACTGGGTAATTTTATTATCTGTAAATAAGAAAAGAAATCATATCATTACTTCTCTATTACGACACTGAGAATTTATGTTGGGTTTTTTTCTCCCTACAACTGTTTTCCCTACCTTTTCCACAACTTAGTATTTCAGGGTTAGAAAAGGCTGCATTCACCCATCTACATCAAAACCCCATCACACTGTTTAGTTGAAAACACTCATTCAAAAATGCAAAACTACAACAGAATCCCAGTGTATTTACACTGCTTTTATTTCAGGGTCTGTAGTAGCAAACATGTTCTATTTGAACATGGTCTTGGATTCAACTCATATTAGAAATACACAGACTTCATGCCTGAAAGGTAAAGGAACCCCAAAACTTTCTCAGGTGACAGTCAGACTAAGTTTACTTGTTTGAAATTTTGCATAAAGGTAGCCAAAATGTAATACTTATCAAAGACAGTCTGTATTTAATTTTGGAGAGAATAACATCTCTCTCAAAAAAAAATGTCCTAGACACTGGTTTAATGAAAAGGTTATGGGACCATTAAGGGAGGCAAAATTATGCAGTTACGGTGAAAGAGATCACCCAGATTTGAGCAAAGGAGATTTTGGCAGTAACAGGACTGAATCCAGTTCTTGTCACCTCCAGCTTTTAAGAGCAGCGGAGGGTGATGTGGGAAGGTTACAGAGGACCACGGTGAAGCTCTCCCTGCCTCCAGACAACTGCTCCTCACAAGATTCTGAACACGACAGAATCACAACAAAACGATGATGTTGCAACAATAAGACAATGTTCCAAAAACCAAACCGGATGCCGCCTGCAATGGCAAGGCTTACGACTTCCATCTCCTCTCTGAAAGGCTAACGATAATGCAGCTCTCTGCCGCGCGCACTGCTTTGAGTTATGAGCTGTATATTAAGGTGGGAGTCCAGATTTTAAGTTTTGTAATTGCTAGGTTTGGGAATAAACACACTGAGTTTCAAGAAAAGAGACTTTTTTATGGCTGCTATAGGTAAAATCAAAGAACCAAACCCACTTACATTAAAACACAAGTGTTTTCTATGTTCTATAGTTGGAAAAGACCTGTAAGTTTGGAGCATCCCAAGCTAGTTTTAAAAGGGACTGGGATTTGAAAGGTGACATTCAGTAAATGTTAACTGAAAAAAAATTTTAAAAGATCACAAGCACATTTCAAGAAATTTGATCTATCAATTAATTTAATATTAAAATACTATTTTATTTCCCTTTACACATTAAGTCTACTTAGTGCTTGTTGAAATTTTGGAGGAAGGCGGTCAGACTGACAGCTCCAGAAACCACCAGACCTACAGAGCAGAGCCTGCCGTAAAGGTATGACGCCTGATCTGGCCCTTTTCATCTTGCTTCAGCCTGCTCCGTCAAATTCCCTTCCGCAAAGTTTGTTGGGTTTATACCAATTCATTTCTTATACCTTCTTGATTCTCAGGCTTATCCACAGTGGACGCGGATAATGAATTCATTCCTTTTGCAGCACGTTTTTGAAAATCTACTCTCTCTCTCATCTTCACAGAAATACAATACTCGGTGTCCCTCCTCGTAAACCGGGCTCTAGGGCCTTTGAGGACTCCCTCGTCTCCTCTGTGTGCCCTGGCCCCTTTCCAAGTGCTCCACTATCTCCTTGAAGCTTGGGGCCCAATGCCAGATCCAGTATTATCACAGGGAAGACGTTACCGGTGCTGAGGAGATGAGGAGGATACTTCAGGTCTTATTTAAGACACCCTGTTGGTACACCACAGGATGCACTAACTCATGTTCAGTTGATGATACCTTTCATGTCCCTTTCAACCAAAATTCTGCTAATTATTCCCATTCTGAGTAAGACTTTGCAATTCTTATTAAACAGCATCTTGCTTCACACTACAGCAGCAATTTGCCAGACTCATTCTGATTTCTCATCCCGTTCCAGTGAGCACCTTCACCTCTCCTAGACTGTTGTTTTCTGCTGAACTAATGAGGACATTTTCCCTATTTCATTGTTCAAGTCACTAACGAATATATTGAAAAATGGTGGATCCAAGACAGACTTTGAGGGAAACCCATTTGCTATATCCACCCCTCTGTCAGTGAACCATGTCTGCCTATGGCCAGACAGCCTCAGTGTTTTCCTTCATGCTGCCTCCCAACAGGCAGGTCACGTTGTCCCGTACCCTCCGGGGGAACGCAGGAGCACGTGCATTGTACGATGAACAGAGAATACTGTTTTATCCACGGATGGTGAGTAATATTGCCGTAGCTAGCTAAGGACCAAGCGTGGAGAACTAGGGACTGTACTTTGTTTTGTTAAGAGATTAACAGCTGCAGAAATTAGAACTGTTTACAGTTAAAATCTAAAAATATTTTATTTTCAGGCTACTTTGTAACAAAGTAACACCTAAATTACTTTAACAGTACTTTGCTGCACTAGCTCATCTGACATGCTTAATAGCAGTTCGTATTGCTCCACAAGAGGAGGTTTCCGTGCTGGTTGCCATTAGACTTTTTTACAGTTTCTCTCAGGGATGAGAAAAATGTTTCAAAAATAGGACGACCGTATGGGTAACTATGGACAATTACTACAAAACGTACCCAGGGAACCAGGACATTAATAGTAGCTGAATCTGTGAGCACTTTCAATGTTTATATTGTATTCTAACAATGAAATTGATTCCATTTGGTGCATCTTAACTAATCATTTAGCAGAGAGGGCTGAAAGGACGGCCAGTTTATCCTGGTAACGGACACTGAGCCCTGCGTGTTGAGGGGAGCACAGCTGACGGCGCCCGTGCTCTCCATCAGCCGGGCAGCAGGTCGGCGGCAGCAGGCTCTGTGGCAGACCCAGCACCATGCCACTGCCGCTGCGCTTCCTCACCGATACTGCGAAACGAATGCTGCTACTGAGATGATCCAGCCCTGAACGCGACTTGCAGTCACTCCCTAAACATCGGTGCAACACCAGCACAGCGGAGCTGCCACGCGCCTGCTGTAAGACCGCTGGCACCACCTCTGCTCCTCGTAATCGCACTGGGGCGGCACCGGACTGAGACCAAAAGTGGATCTGGTGGAAATACGCAGCATTATACGAAGCCCCACTAAACTTCTGTACAAAATGCTGCATAAAGAGCTAAAAATCCCCTCCAATCTAAGGAGGGACTAGAGAGAGATTTCAGGTGCAAACCTATTTAGTTTTATAACAATTATAAATTCTTTGGGGAATCCTAATTGATGTACAACTTTAACATTCAACTTACTTTTAGAGACTAACACATACTTGAGTGATTTAAGAGACTGAAAACCTACAACTTTTTAAAGGAGGTTGGGAGGCTCAACAATCGTACAGGCATTTTAAATAAGATGGTTTTATTCTGTGACTCTCCAGTGGCAACAATTTAGAACAATTTGCTATGTTTAAGTTTCCAGATATCTGTTGGAAAAAATAGTTACAGAAGGTATAAAAAAATATTAATTCTGTACTGATGTTTGAAAGAGGTTAACCTTGTGCTTGACTAGTGTATTCTTTCTAAATTTTATTTAAAACTATTTATAGATTTTCAAAATTTGTATTACTTTTAATTATGGTTTAATATACAACTACAGATAAGCACCGGAGTGAGTGTTACTGATACCGAAGGAAAAATGTAATACCATCAAATATGTATAATAGCTAAAGATTTTAATTCTTTGAGTTTTGCATAGCACATGTACCCTCTTCTAATGGTTTTGCGAGTTATCTGTTTCTGTGAAGATTATGCCATCAGTAGAAATATCTCACTAAAAAGTCCAGCTGAATTCTTAAAAAAAGAGGGAACAACCCAACCCTTCTGGGCTGCTGTATTTTCAAACAACAACAAAAACTCACACAGTAGTTCTGAGATGCTGTAATAAGACAAGTCTACAATGAAACATCACTTACACTAGAACTTCACTAACAGAACTGAATAATATTAATGGGCTGGGTGCAGTTTAACATGCTATAAATAGGAAATAAGATCAGAATCAGCACTGCCACAAGACCTTCTTAAAGGAGAGGAAAGAGTACTTATCAGTGCTAATTTCTCCACTGCCTACATGTGGAGTTGTGGCTGTATGATCTTTTCTCATCTTATTTTCTATTCCTAGTGTATATTTTAATTTATTAAGTGCAAATAAGCCATGGGATCATCAACAACAACGACGACGAATCCAAAATATCAACAAGAACAAAAGAAACCACAAAGAAGAAATGTTAATGCTTCACAAGTCAGAGAGGGACAAAGCTTGATGAGCCAATTAAAAGCAAGCTTTCAGTGAATATACAGTACCGTACGAGGGCACTAAGTCTCTGGTATCAATGTCTCCACATATCAACACCTGGCTTCCTAAATGAAGAGTAAAATTATAAAGCTTTCACTTCAATATTTATTATCTCCCTTTGTCTATTTGCTGTCGCACCTGAGTGCTTACTTACTATGGTCTATATAAAACGTTCTTCCATCCAAATGTATTCTTTCCTCCCAACCAGGCTGGAATTGGGAAATAAAAAAAAAAAAAAAAAAAAAAAAAAGAGAGAGAGAAAGTAAGTGAAATACTACCACTCTGACAGCATGAAGCAATACATTATTCACACTTAAATTGACCGATAGGTGCTTGTGAGGTAGAAAACACCAAATGATTGCAGATGCATTATGTCAAGACCAAAAATCCAGGAAGATTCAAAGAACTGGCTGTTTATACACGTAATTCTATCCAATACGGTAAATATTTTTTTTTTAAAGCTTGGAAGGGAAACTTCCTGCATCAGGGTTTATACCCATTTCCTACCACAAGGAAATGATCGCAAAGAATAGATTGTCCATCCCTGGTTCGGTTTAAGAGTTTCTGCTTCTACTTTGGAGACCTGTGTGGGTTATTTACCGCACATATGCAAGCCAGGATGCCACTACAGCGGGCCAAGAATGTCTCACCTAGTCCTGAATTCTAACCTTTATATCCACTCCCTTTTCTCATCTTCCAAATCATTACAGTATCGAAAGGCAAATAAGTGGCAGACTATCAGTATACGTGGTGCTACCCAGCCGAGCACCCGTTCCATTGGTATGCTCTGCAGGAGCTTCAGACTTCTGTGAAATACAGATGAGAAACGACTTCATCTCAGCCCTTTGCGTTAAATTCTCTAGTCATTCTTGCCTCACTCACAAATGGATTAACTGAGTTTAAATCTTTTAGTGATTATATATTTCCAGTGATACATGTCAGATTATCCTGATTTCACTGCACGTTTTACCTCTTGGAACTAACAGAATAAATTGTTACTTCTGTGCAGTGCCTCCCATCTAAGCAACGTGTCCTCGCAGATTAATGGGCGCTCAATCTATCTGAAGAATTGCAAAAGAACAGCTGCAAACACAGCTGTTTTCCTAGAGACAAACTGCATTACTGCTGCCTTGTAACCAGGAAAGGCATCATAGCGAATATGTTCAACTGCGCATAGTTGTCACTCCAATCATTATGGGGGCCTGACCAGAGGCCTGGCTTGACTTCAATACAAGGCAAACCCTTTGGCTCATCAGGACAAGGGTAGGGAGGTTTTAGGACGTTTTAGAGAGGGGTCTGATCACAGGTGGCAACAGAGGTTATCGCCCCTCGCCAACGGCAGCATCTGTCACCGCTCTTGCCCAAAAGCAGTTTTGGCCTGCTGGCAGAGAGGTTCATCTAAGTAAACTCTAACCCAGCTCAATGAAAATGAGTAGGATTAGAGACTCGTTACTCAAACTACGTAATTCAACCTGCCATGTCCTTCAGGGCGGGACAGCAGCCTCTTCCGCCGTCCCAGCGGTGTGCAGGCGGCTGGTCCAGAACACGTGCTGGAGCGCTGAGGCCGCTGGCGACAACCAGGGGCTTGTTGTCACTAAGGGTTCCAGTGTTGCGAGTACAATTTCAACGGCAATTTCTCAAAAGTAGACTTGGCATATGTGAGGCAATGAGCCGAATTAACACCACACCATAAAAATCGGCACCTGAGAAAAGTGTTAGCTTTCATAGACTAGTCTCTGCCATTAAGGATGCATTTTAAAACACATCAAAGCTCTGCATTTGACATGGCTGTAAAGCGATATTATACTTTGGTTACAAGTGTGAAAAAACTTCTGATGTAAAAATGATAATTTTCTCTGCAGAATATGGAAGATTTACTGAAAAACAAAATTTATTTAGATTTCTGAATGCCAATATATGCTGGCACATTAATAGAGCTCTCTTTCAACAATATGCTCCAGCAATAGGTAATCAGAAGCACAGAGATAAAACCAAGGTACGTGTCTTCAAAGCTCAAAGCCTCAGATAAGCAAAGAAACATCCCATCATTTCAGAAATACTATGGGCTGGCTTCAAAGACCCTGACTGATTCACAGATCAAAATAGAGCTTTTTGGCCCTATATATAAGCAGAGCTTTAATATCTTCAGAAAAGTGATGACAGCAACGTACGTGTCGACATGCAACATATGACTGCGATACTAGATCAGCTCACGTAAGACAGCGCGGATATATTAAAATACATACACATTATCACTTACAGGAAGAGGGCCCAAATCATTAGGGTTCAAAGATGCTTTTGATCTCAAATGCACTGGAAATTTCAGTCGTGGATCCTCCTGTAAGAGAAATATAGAACTGTAAATTCAAGAGATCAAGTTAGATCTACATACTAAGTCAAACACAGAATTATCTGGAAATCTTCCTTCATTACTTTTATTCTTTTTTGAGAATAAAACATATGTAAACCAAAACATATAAAAGTGATAGAATATTTAGCATTTGGATGTGTCACGTACTTCATTAGGATTCATATACAGATTTCCTTTCTCTGAGTGCAGCATCGGCAGCACTACAGTCATTTCACGTTAGCAACGCAATGCTGCCGTACGTGATGGCATGGAGGATTCAGGGGAGCCCTACATCAGGTTTGTGCAAAGTCGGGCTGACAACCCCCCTTAAAGGCAAGACATGCACCACAACAAAACGGGGAGCATACAGGCAGGAAAACAAAGACAGAAACATTTCAAAAATGGCAACTGATTTAAACTTCATTGTCTAGAATCGCTCTTACCCACGTGGTGGTTTTAGTGTTATGATCAATGAAGAAGGGCCTGCCGTTGGGTGCTATCCGCATCTCCCAGCCAGGCGGGAGGAAGCTCTGGGCAACTTTGTGCTGGGGTTTAGGGGAGTTGTAAGGTGAGGGCTGGGGGGACTGTGGATTGGAAAGGGTGTCCTTCACTGCTCTGCGCACCGGGGAGTCCTTCATACCCTGAAGAAAAGCAGAGACATTAAGATTTGTCAAATGTCACTCAATACTGTAAAACAAATAAAACTTGGTTTCACAGCAAATAGTTTTCCATTCCTGATGTAATTAATACTACAATTAAGAGCTGGGACTAATTTCCTAGAACGAACTTAGCTAAATTCTGCTCCTTATAACATACCGAGCTTTTTGCTGTCAAGGACACAGTGTTGTGTCACTTCCCTCTGCAATGATAATGTCCGCAGTATTTACATTTGATTATGTATTTTACTGCAGCTGCCCTGTATATGTCAATATCTCATTTTACAAAGGAACAAATAAAAGCACCGATTCGTGAGTCATGATGCAATATACCCCACTGCACAACAAGAGACACCCTAAATGTGAGGCAATGTCATCCACTTTGCAACGCGTTTCTCAACTGAAACTTCAGACAAAACAGTTAAATACAAACTTAAAACAAGTTCCCAAAACAAACAGGGGTTTGCAATTATAGATTTTGGACTTTTAAAAATTTTTTTAATAAATGATCACAGCTGCAGAACTGCTTCACCGATCAATGCCTACTGGTTAAAACCAGAGTGTACGTGATGTCGGTTTTTTAATGAAAATTTCACTGGTAAACTCCATGTTTAGACGCCTCAACAGCTTGGAAAATTTCATCCAGATTTACTCACCTTTGAAAATCCAGACTATCCCAATCAGAAAATAATGTTTAAATCTTGTTTCCATTTGTACTTTTTAGTTACTTTCCAAAACCACGCATTCATTAGGGGGTATGTTATAACAGTTTGTTTTCTTGTTTTGCTAATTATTAAGATTGAGTAAATCTACGCATGCTTATTTTGGCAATTCTCTAACTTCACTTATATTTAATGACTATTTTTTGAGTTTTATAGTAGAAACCAAGGCATTGACATGGATATTTACAAAATTATTCTGGTCTTATTTGTGGTTTGTTTTGAGCTGCATTTGGATGGAAAATGCAGTTACAGTGTTCAAGAGCAGCATTTAAAATATCTTGCATTAAATAAAAGCTTTCCTATGTCTTGTACACAAAGAAGTTGAACATTCTACAATAACAACTATTTAAACAAAAGTAGTAACTTCTACAATGTTGAACTCGTGGTTGTATCCTTTTAAGATTTTAATGTCTACTACTTTTTTTTTTTTTTTTTTTTAAATTTATTTAGGGGTGGGTGTAAGACGACAAGTTTGTGCTCTCCAGCACCTCGTGGTTTCCGAGCACTGAACAAGTAACCACCACACTGACTGGCTGAACGTCCTGGGGAGAAGGGAATACAACTTTTGCTGGTACGGAGCGGGCTATTGCCCTGGCAAGCTAGTGTATTGCCAGGGGAAACTCCAGTTTCAGGTGCTTAGTCAGTGACTTCCACCAGCTCAACTGTTAAAAAAGTCAACAGGGAGAGGAATGCCCTTAATGTTTTAGTTTAAGATACTCAGAATCTTTTAATTTAATTTATCTAAATTACAGTAAATTTGGTCTTCAGAGTTAACAACGGCAAGGGTAGTTTTAAGCAGTCCAATGTTAAATAGTTTATCTGAATTACATTTAAGTAGAGATAATTTATTTTAAATATGAACTATAATCACCTCATTACAATCTGCCCAATAATCCTACCTTTATTTAAGTACCTTTCAGTATAAGGAACAAGGAGGAATGACACATAAAATGAACTAAAAGTTGCAATCTTCATTTGATTGCTGATAAACTATTGCAGAGGCAAAGGGGAGAGACGCGGGAAAGAGCTGGTGAGAGGATGATGAAGGTGCTGCCATATTTTGGTCATACTTTGGTCTGAAGAAGAAATTTTTAAGAACTTGCTCTCCTCAACACAGCCACATTTAGCTGAGTCGAGTTTTAATCACAATTTCAGAAATAAAACACACATTGTCTTTGATTGCATAAGAAGCCACATCAGTTATTCTTAGACATGTTGCAGTGAGCATCATTCAACAGCATTCTGAATTACTTAGAGACACTTAGAAGAAATTAAATACCCCTTTGAAAGACAAGTATATAAAATGCAATTAGTGTCTTAATTCAGAGATTTTCCAAACTCAATTGCATGTATTATTTTCAAAGTTATCAGCTTCAACTTAAAAAAAAAATAAATCCGATTTTATACACTCACTGCACTTGGAGTCACAACAAAGTACGTTTCAGACATGCACACAGGTTATGTTTTAGCTGTCCAAATCAACTAATCATATATAAAAGACATCATTCAATGGCCATAAAAGCAATGCCACTGTACAATGTAAAGATCCTGACGGAGAGCTGCTGAAGAAAAGATCAGTATGTTGGGGAACAAGCAGTAAGAGGGGAAAGTGGCTGTGCTGCGTAACTAAAAAGGAAATGAGAAGTTGTGAGGGCAACAAAGAACGAGCGGTCAGACAAGTGACCCTTCCTGGTAGCCGCGCTTCTCACCTCTAGCGGGGCAGATAACGTTACTGTGGGTGAACTGAGGCTCCGAGGCCGTCGTATCTGGGGCTCACTTAGATGGTTGCTGCTGTTCGCTGTTGACCCAACCATGCCGTCTTCCGCAAGCTGTTTCAGAAGCAAAACCAAGTTAGCAACTTGTCAGAAACACGGCTCATCCAGTGTCAGAACACTTAAAAAAAAAAATATGTAATTATTTGTTATTATGATGAACTATTACTTTCTTAAAGATGAAGTATTTAATTTAATTCCATTGGAAGGGCAAATAACATACGGTACTACTAATAGTTCAACACAGCTTTCATAAGCAATCCTGCGAATGCATTTGTCTCCTTTTATTAGTTCCTATGTACCTCTCCGTAAATTCCTTCCATTGTAGCAACCAACTTCATCTGTACCTTAATATAATTAAAAGAAGTAGCAAAAACATCCCAATCATTGCATTTTTTTATGATTATCCTGAGTTGTCATGACAATACTTAGGATTTTTTTTTTTTCAATTTCAGAGTTCTGAAGAGCTGCTTCAACTGAAATTATACTCAATACATGCCAAGTGTTTGCTCTCTAAATTAAGCATTAGAACAGATCTTCATACCTGCATAATGGGCCGTGTCCATGTTGTGGTTCGATTGTTATGATTGACATAGTAAGTGCGGCCCTTTGCGTCCTTTCTTTCTTCCCAGCCTGAAGGTAAGCCTGGTGTAGTATGTACATAGGCCACTGAAGGCTGTTCAAGCAAGAAATTACTGTATTGTTATAATAGCTAAAAAATTATGTCATAAATCTGTTTTTAAAAAAGAACTTAACTTACAACATTCTTAAACACAACAAACAGACAGAAAAATCTGACTTCTGATTTCATTTAACGTAAGCTGCTCTTCAGGTACCTTTGAGTCAAATCCTTTTTTTTTCCAACAACAGATCTTTGGATACACTTTTGCAGAGATTCAAGTATCTTGTTCAGAAAACAGCTAAGCTTATATGCCCTCAAACTTTTAAATCTGTAAATTACATGTAATAACAAAAAGGAACTGTGTTTGAATGATTTTTCCTTTAAAAGATAGATGTTTTTCCCTTTTATTAGTATGGATAAGTAAGAATTCAAGTAACCATGCGATCAAGCCAAGATTTCCCAAGTTCTGTTCTTTTCCATGGGGTGTCTTGAACCAGTTGCAAGAAACTACTGCAGGTTTAAAACCTGAAGTTTAACCATGTCAGAGTTACAAATGTTACCTTCAGGGTTAGGTCTCCTGGAGACAGAAAATACACCCCAAATTGGAGCCCCAATTTTAGTAAGAGAAGCTTTACTAAAAGCGCCATAAGAAAGACATTGTTCTAATGAAAACATACGGAGAACGATAATGGTGCCAAAGGCACTAATTGTGATTAAACAAGTTATGTCACTATTCAACCTAATAATTGTTATTGCGTGTTGCTGATGTTGTCTTGTGTACTTCCCGTGAGGGAAGTATTCAATGCTTAACCCAACTGGACATTTTTTCTGGGACACAGAGAGGGAAAAAAACCCAACATTGCAGCACAAATGGCAAAGCTTCTTGAAGAAAAATGGCCTAGAAAGAATTTTTAACACTGTCCCGTCTGCATCTGAGTATGTATTTTAGCAGGGGAGGATGCCCAGGGAGTTACAGTTTTTAGACCATACACTCCACATGAATGTACATGTTTATTAAGCTTAGTCACTTTCTAGTTTGGGACCCCGTTTAAGACATCACTCGCTTGCATAACCGACTAAGAACAGGTTTGCTTCACTGACAGCCAGGGCACAAGAAAATCAGAATACTTGGGACAGGCATTTTCCTCAGCAATGGATGTAAATGCCAAGAGCACGACAGATACAGCAACTCCCCATTCACGGCAGATAGACGCAAACCGCTAAACTGCAGGACAATATTTTTGCTCTCTAATGAAGCCCATGATCTTCGGTCCAATATGTATTTGGTTTAATTATTAGAGTAATCACGCGAAAATATACATTCATACATTAATTATCAGGAGTCTATAATGCTGGAGATCGCTTCCCTCTTTCAAAACATCTGCCTTGATAGCACAAAGATGATGAAACCTAAAGGTCTTCATCACACAACAGTAAAAAGCAATGCTTGAACTGCACTGTCTTACCAGTTAGTGCAGTGCTTTTACTTATGATCAGTAACATTAATTCCTTCAGAAACAGGCAGCTTCCTGGTGCTAACGAACCAAAATGCCTTCATCTAGCAGTCTGCTTTTATCACGGCTTCCCCTGGACAGGCTGTAGCAACGTACATGGCATCTTTCTAACGGGGGTGAAATGGGAAGGTGAAACTGGTAAGAAGGGAAGGCGGCTCAGGAACACAAGCATACCGGGAATTGTCCTTTGCTCTGAAGGTCAAATTACTCCCATGCTCATTAATCCAATTCACCTTGCTAAGGACTACATCAAGGTAAATGCCCGCTGCAGAGGTCAAAGGCCTGTCTTTACTCAGGCAACAGTATCCCTGACATTAAAAAAACAAAAAACGAAAAAAAACCCCAAAGAAACCAAACCAACAAAAACCCCAAACCCCAAACAAACACCAACACCAAAACCCCTTTTTTAGGTCATAAGCCTGGAAAGAATAAAACTGGAAGGAATTCCCGTTTACAGTCATGCTTCCCTCTGTTGCTTCACAGGAAGCACGCTATCATGCATCAAACACAAAGGCACGTCGTTTTCACTTGGGCTGCTTCAGGGCATCTGATGGAGACGATGTGCTGCTGTGGGCGATAAAGGAGAAACAGCACGCAGCCTGAAGTTCTGTGCAGAACATTGGCTCTGCTGTCATCATTTCACGCGCAGCCTTTGCTCATTTTGTTAAAAACAGGAGTCACTTTAACTACTGAGAGACAACTTCAAATCTGAAGTCAATACAAACTTCGCCCCACGCAGTAACAGTACGATTTTAGCATTAATCCCAGTATTTTTATTAACGGCATAAAATAACTGCTGGGAAGAGTTGATCACTAGCACAAACTCCAGAGAGCAGTATTTCTCAGCCTCCTATCAAGGGAACGAGCAAGCCAATGAACGAGGGGTAGGTAGGGGTTTTTCTTTCGTACGTTCTTTGGGAGCCTGAGTTAAACCACTGCAGGCAGAGACACGACTGCGGCACAGTGACAGTATCAACAATTCAGAGCAAGCAAACGTGCCTCTGCTATGAGCCTCCTTCAGTAGCTGGCCCACATCTGAGATGACCATCCGAAACGTGGCCTGTCTCAGGGCTGATTCATATACAAGCAGCCTAAGTGCAGGCAGGAGGAGACCAGCCCTACGGGCCAGCGATTTTGGTAAAGACGAACGGCTGACGACTTCGTCCTGCAAAGTATTAATGTTCATACATGTGGCTGAGCTCTTGAAATCTCCCTAGGCAAGTGCAGACTGAATCCCTTGAGCACTTGGAATGGATGTTGGAATGCAAAGTACTGCACATGAGAAAGAGATTAACGATGTTCAAAGACAACCCTCGAAACTTTTTTAGTATGATCTTATAACAAAACCAAGGGAAGAATCAGCCTTAAAAATTACCAAATACCTTCACATAGGTTAGAAACCACTTGTTAAGCTTTCCAGTTTTAGAAAGGAGTCTTCCTGGTAAAGTGACAACTGCACTGGTCAATATTCTTCTGATGGAAGAAAGCCAAGTATATTTAATATAAACATTTCCAGTCCTTCTAGTTTAACTAAAAATCCAACACATTATCGAAAAGTGTTATTTCTACCTTACCATGCTACTGCCCTGAACATTTAAAGGAACATAGGTCTACTGGGAATTCAGGACATGTTCTTCCTCTTATCTGTCATGGCTATCTGTAATAAACGATACTTTAAAAAAAAAAAAAAATGTAGCCTGATAATATATTTGTTTCTATCCTACGGCTGTGTACTTTGAATATTCAATTTATTTTAAACCTGAAGTAGTCACTATCAAATTATATACGCAAGCACTATTTTAGAAATACGTATTCCAAAAGTGGTGAACTAGAAAACTGTAATGAAATGGAACTAGCAAGATGCATTAATTTGATGCACTAGAAGCTATAATTTTTTTTGCCATGCAACAGTAAAAAAGAAGAGTAGGGCAAGCTTAAAAGGGCTGAAATTTGAAGTCGTGAGAAATCACAAACAGATTTATTAATTAATATTTTAAACTCTAGGAGTTTCACTATTTTTCCTTATTTTACTACTAAGATTCCCCAGTACAAGTATTCTGCAACTTACTACAAACCGTATTTTCCTTTCCTAAAGTATATGCTGTCCATGCTTTGAGTTACTATGCAGAGTCACGAGAACACGGGAGGTACTAAGCCGCACTAGGCTACTAAGGCTACTTGATACTAAGGCTACTTGGATAGCTGCCTCTCTGTCTCCAGGTCTTCAGCTTTAGTCACCACACCAACCAGAACGCAAGCAAAAAAGTTACTCTTTCCTCGTCCTTCTAAACACTATGACAAAATATCATGAGAATGGCAATGCTGGGACACATGACACATTAATTTAAGTTTTCCTCAGCCTAGTTTTACAATATAGCCTTCACAGACCAATGGTGAAGGTCGTGAGGCCTTAAAAAAAGTAAACCCTGAAAAGCAAAGTTGTTAATAACCACAGCTATATTTACCCAAACATGCACTTCATCTACAACCGTCAACACCTACTTCATTACACACTCCATGTGACAAATTTACTCATCTGTCACTGACCACTACAAGAAGCCAGCCACCTTGCCTCTAGAGCAGATGGAACACTTGTGCAGCCATACACAGTATTTACTGTATCAGTTTCTGACAAGCTATCTAAATGCTTAGACTTGGTCCCACAGGGGGAACTAATCAGGTAGGTAGTTTGCGTGAAAATGCCCTTTAACAGCCTGCGCAGGGCCCCAAGCTGCTAAGACAAACCACAAACCAACACAAACTGCTTCCCGCTTCCCTCTCTCTCCAACAGGGAGGGGCCATGGCGGCAAGCTGCCCAGGGAAGTGGTTGAATCTCCATCCCTAAAGGGGTTTAAAGAACGATGGATGTGGTGCTTGAGGGCATGGTAAAATGGACTAGGCAGTGATGGGTTAATGGTTGGACTCGATGACCTTAAGGGTCTTTTCCAACCTTCACAATCCTATGATCCTATGAACATCAAGTCTGACACAAACCAGCAGACATTAGGGCCATCAACATGCCGCTCCTGGGCAGGCGTAGCTGCTGTGGCTGAAGGGGCTCTGCTCGCCGACCGCACTGGTCATCAGGCTGCAGAGCCAAGCAGGGCGATCGCTCCCCTGCCAGTGCAAGGCGTCTTTCCTTCTCTCTGCAAATTCCAGCGGAAAGACAGCCCCGCGCTGGGACTATTCCTGAGAGCGCCTTGAGGACTTCGGCCATCTGATAGGCAGGAGGGCACAGAACTCAGTCCCTGGTGCTCTTAAAGTCACTCAACGAAGCCAGTTACAACGAGGGGCATCATCGCCTTTGCAGGTGCCGGAGCATGGCGGGTCGGGGCAGTCCACCCCGTGGCCCCATGATCGGCATGCTCCCAGCCAGCCCTGCCACTTTCCAGACTGGGCTGAGGAACGCCTCAGTGCGGGTCCTGCTCTGCGAGGGATCTTATGGGGCTCCTGAAAGCAAACCTGACGCAACCTAAAAACAGCTTCTATGTCGACAAACTTCAGGTGCGGAAGGACAAAGAGAATGGCAGCCTTTGAAGACAATGCTCTTGGATTTCAATGCGTGAATGCTATTTAAGCCCTAAGCCCTCTGCGGATTGGGATGTCAGAGCATAAATGCATGCTGCATGAAGACAAAGTGAGGGGGTAGGGTCTCATTAGTAACCTGCAATATAATTAGGTAAAACATCTAAGATGTAACTGTATTCATTATGACTTAGTGAAGTTTGAACTCAGTTAATTGCAGAAAAATATTATGCTCTAAAAAGTATAACTGAGACAAGATGCTCTGCCAACAAAAGACCTTTACGTTACAGCTCAACATAGTGTACATTTTAACTAATGACTAACGAGTCAAGCAAGTTTTGCAAGGACACAAAAAATTTGCTATTTGCAGAAACAAAACACAAGTATGCTCCTCTGATCCTAGAATTCAAAAAACAGTAAATATATACAGCATTACAGAACGATGCATCTACACCCAAATTAAGATCTGACATTACCACATACAAATAGGAAACATCAAGTCAAAATTATATTTCTTTTCCTGAAACAAATTATCTAGGAGCACATATATTCATAAAAGCTACTCATGATAGTTACTGTAAAATGATTTCTACGAAACAACTTGTTTCAGACTGACATTTAATCAGGTTAAAAAAGAATGGGATGTTTTTGACAAAGTCCGGCATAAATTAAAACCACTTTCCTTGCATAACCCTTTCAGAAAAGCACTGCCAGAAATTTATTCGATGATCAAAGTGAGAATTCAGCCTTGGACTGCTGAATAAGTATGTGAAAATTAAAACTGGCATTAAATAAGACCACTACGAGCTGTATGATATATCACCATAGCTTCAAGGTTCTCAAATTAAGATCCACTTTAAGAATTAAAATTAATTAGTCTAATGGAGAGTAAGCGAAGACAGATACAAGCTAAAAACACAGCTACATGTATACTGATTTGATGTCTCTCTAATCCCCGATTCTTTCAATATCAGTTTTTAAAGAAGTGGGTATTGTACCTTTCATTTTTTAGAAGCCTATGGCATATCCTCAGTGCGCAGCTTTGTTAAAACTCAGTGGCATATCCACATCATTAAAACATGCCAGTATTTGAATAAAACTGAAGTGTTTTGAGAAATTTTGAAAAATTTGAAACAACCAAACCAATAGCTATTGATTCAGTGGGTGCATTTCATTCAACACACTGCTGCTTTGTGAAAAAATTTCCTTCTTGTACACCACCTCCCCCATTCTGTTTAGTGCTTGATAAAGAGTATTATTACCGTTGGTTCCTCACCACCTGTGACAGTTGAAGAACGAGCTCTCCTAGATGGACCACTCTGCTGTTAAATGATAATTAATGTTACAGATAAGTATATTTAGTGATGAAGGTCACAGATTACTCTCACATCTTTAGGACTAAGGAATCACACACTCAAATCTATTAAAAGAGAGCAATTAGATGGAAATAATGTTTAAGATAATAGCAAAAACCCCTGAGTCATCAATCACTGATAACCAAGTCAGAACCTCATACAAAAATCACCAAGGGAACTAATTTCAAGAGTTCGTGTATCCACTTCCATATGTTCAGTATTGCCAATGGTAATAAGAAGAACATTTAGTCTAAATCTAACATGATTCCCCCTCCCAATAAATTTTGTATGTTCTGGCCATAAACGTGGTATTTAAAAACAAAATGGATTCATTCTGGTCATCAATGAGCGCACAGAAAGTCAGATGAAAAAGGTGGAACTGATACTGTGAATTTTCAGAAAGGATTCATACAGTCAAGAACAGCACCGTATTTAGAAAGAATTTAAGTATTTAGTTGCTAGAAGATAAAATACCATTAGCTCAGTATGGATTAAACACTGTTAAGATCAGGTAAAATCTTTGGTTTATAGCAATGCTTTCAATTCTGCTGTTTTGAATGTCTGCTAATGAAACGAGTGTTCTGCAATAATAAAGTGAAAGAGCCATCACCAACCCCAGTGCGACTCCACCCGTTAAAGAAACCCAGACTCCCCAGAGCGGCATTAAAGCAGCAGCAGGACCCTTGGGAACAGGCTGCATTAGGAGTCAGCTTTGCCAGGAGAGGGAGAAGACAGGTCAGAACCCACACCACTGTTTACCCCGGAGAGAAGGCAAAGAGATGGACAATACTTCAGAAGCAGTTCTCTGAACAGCAGCTATTACATGCATCTGTAAGCAGCAAACGTAGATACGCTACACAATTTCTAGAACATGTGAAAAAATTAAACAAAACCACCATCGTTATCATAAATGTCTGTCCAATAGCAAGGGACAGCACGAGAAAAGGAGAGACATCACCTTTAATTACAAACTTACTGTTATACCCTATTTACTCAATGTTTCCATAAAAAAGATACACAAACTTGCTATTTGTAGATTCATATGTAATATATTTCTGACAAAAAACTGGGGAAAAAGTCCTGGAAGGATAATTTTTAGTATTTTAAATTGTTTTGAAATTCTGAACAGCTTTATTCAAAAGCATATCTTGCAGAGTCCCACTTTAAGCAGCCTCGCTACAGCCGACCACCCTTGCAACCCTCACACTTGGGCTGTAGGACAAACTATGAAGAACTCTCTATCAATTAGATCAAAGGTGTGTTTCTCTCTCTCATGAATGTCCTCATTTTAGCTGCTGACCGTGATGATATTAATTTAGTATCCAATTACTATTTGGGATAGTCATATGCCCATACTGGTTACTGATCTGTGTCTGACTAGAACTGACCTAAGAAAAGATGCTGTTCAGAATCACAGAATGTTCAAAGCAAAAGCAAATAGAAGTAAGCTTTGATTTACCAAGGATAATTGAGACTGTTCAGCAACTGTGTCTGTTACGCTGCAAGATCTTAATCTTGAAGAAGGATCTCTTTGCTGGGGAAAAAAAAAAAAAAAAAAAAAAAAAAGAGAAGATATCTTTAAGTTATGGTATCTCAAAACATGGGGTTTTATTCAGTAATTTTACTTTTCTCCCATTTAATCCAAACCCCTAAAAAACAGTATGTGTGCTGCAATGTCTTTAGCTTTAATATTTCTACAGAAATGTCGTAAATAATGAAAAATCTAAATTCTCAGCATTCCATCCTGGCCTGTTTCAGATTAACTGTGAAAAAGAAAGTACTTGAATACACATCTCATTCATCTTTAGCATCGAAGTTCCCATGTTTAATTGGCCTAATCTAAGAGGAGGATAGGCCATCCCATTTGGGAAAACAGCTAGGAAAATTAACAGTTGTGGAATCAGCAGTAAAGGGGAAGATTAACTAAAGACATAATGGGATGTGAAAATGCCATGGAACTTTTAAAAAGCGATTTTCAAGTCTCTTCAGATGACATTTTAGAGAACCTGGAGGGAGCATAAGCAATATAAGGAAAATGTAAAACTTCTGGCTGAATACTGTCAGCACTGTCCTTGGAAACCAGCAGGCCAGAGGTAGCCAGGTTTGAGACCTGCTCGCTGCCCCAGGCAACCCCTATGCTCCTCACTCGCCCAGGGGCACGGGCGGATGCCAGTCCTACGCAGGGGAGGTTACGTGGTCCTTGTGTCGGTGAGACCCCACGCCTGCGGCTGGGGAAGCAGCGAGCATCTGAGCAATTAAGCTCAGAACATTGTTTCTTAGACAAAAATTAAGTAGATGGCACTTCTCTTGAAACGAGACATTGCGATGAAACCTGCAGCTATGACACAGCTCTTCAGGGAATTAATGTTTCCCCTTGGTTTTCATGACTTCATGGTGAAATTCAATGATGGCATGCATTTTTGCACTCCTACTCTTACTTGAAAACATCAGTCCTAAGAGTACATTCTGTTAAAAGATCAGTGTTTTAAAGAAATACAGAAAAAAAGATGTAATTACACCTTGCTTCTATGTTATGCTAAAGATTAATGTGAAGGGATTTGTCTGACAAATATATTGAGCAGCAAGTCTGAAGCGTTTTCTGGCATTACAAAGATACGCGCGGAGAGTGACAAAATACATTAACACGCATGCAATCACTCCTCGACTCTCTGTTGGCAATTTGGCTGTGCTGCAGATTAACCACGCTCGGGTGTAGAGGTGGAAGCTGTCTCTGTGTAAAACAATCGAGGCCAGGCTGGGTACACTAGTACAGGCTCGCTGTGGGGAAAACGCAACTATAATGGCTTCTCGTTTCGGCCCACGACCTGCGGATCTGAGCCAGCTTTACATAAGGCCAGTTCAGAGCCGGTGGGTTTGGGAAAAACCCTGGATCCAAGCTTCCTCCGTGCAAAGTCACGAGGAAACTGGTCTCACAAGCCTTCGGGAATCTGGATCAAGAGGAAATGTCACATGGACATACCTGAGCACGTGGATTATAGCTTGTGTTCAGCTGGAGGTGTCAAACGCTTCCTGCCTACCCGGCTCAATCCAAATGAAGCTCTTGGATGTCTCGGTACGGTGCTTGCCAGCCTCCGAACTGGAAGGATCTATTAGCCCAGGGCAAGCACTGTTGGTTCACACGGAACCCACCCAGCCTTACCAGCTGGACCAGGCCCACGAGCCCTCCCAGAGGCCAGAGCTGTGGGAAGCACCGTTCAGAGACGCGAGCTGCCTTGACCGAGATGCTGGGGCTACACACTAAACACTGGTGCTCAGTCGCTGTATGCGGGCTTCTGGGTGCCTCAGCAAGACATCTCAGAGTAATTTCACTGTTTTCTTCTGTTACTTTCAGTATCCCAACACGCTTACACTGGATAAGGCACAGTAACAGAGGTTTAAAATGCTTTGACAATTTCTTAATTTGCAAGTGTGGTCTGATTATAAATTTTATTGCACTGATAAGAAAGATGCTATCACTTAATGGCTCATAAAAGAGCTAGTTTGTATAGGAATATAATTATTGAAATATTTTAATTAAGATAACTTTGCAGCTATACCATTTATTTATTTAGGGTAAAAAAATGTAGGCCTTGATCTTGCCACTGAAACTATTTGATTAACCTCCTGCCCTCCAAGTGAAGGTCTACTAAAATCTGCAGTTATTTCTAAAAGCACAAGTGACTCTCTATGCAGATGGTTAGCCATCAGCTGAATTTGCTAACCAACCTCTCGATAACATTCAAATCACTGCAAGACACCATAGGATCTTTGTGAAAAACTTGCACCCAGTCAAGTTTCTATTCAATCAGAACAAGAGTAAATGTGATTTCTTCTCTCTTGAATTGCAAAGGTACCTTGATGGCATATATCAAGAATAAAAATAAAATAAATAGCAGCATGATGTTCTGTTTAATATTTACTATTGTTTTCTTAATCAAAGAGACATAAGACATTCCCCTACTTGCAAGTGTAGTATCCTTGTCAGTCTGACAAACTAATGGGTAACATGAATATAGAGAACATTTCTTGGTTTTACCTCAAGTAAACTCTTACGGCAAGAGACAGGTTTTTTCTAGACTAGCCATTTACAAACTTGTGGAGGATTTCACCAGAGCTACCTACTTTCAATTCTGATCCTTTGTTAGTCTTATAATAATTGATCCAGTAAACTATGAGGGTTTTGTAAAATCCTAATATAAGAAATCGCATGCTTTAATAACATGTACAGTTAAAATACTGAACTTCAGAGAAATTATCATGTAGTAAAATGGGTGATGATTGAAAGTGCATTAGAAGTATTTCCTCTTTCCTTTGGAAACTCTGAGCTTGATGCTCTCTAGTATTACACATTCTGTTTCACTAAAGGTAAAACAGTAGCAGACTCTGAAGTGAAACTCACACAGAAGAAAACATTAAATTTAAACTGAGGAATTCTGCTGTTCAAGGCAGTCTGCTCTGTGGTGAAATTATGACACCTTTTGTGGAAGATAATTTTAACTGTATGCTCAGGTTTTCCTGAGACCAGCAATTACTACCCATCTTTGTAAATGATTCAGATTAGGTCAAGCTAACAGAAGATTGCAGTAACGGAGGTTCATATAGAAAGAGCGGCACGTCACATACAATCAAAGAGCTGAGCTGCTCCCCATTGGAATCGGGAGTGACCTGGAGTCTTCTGCTCAGTTCCTCAGAGAGCTCCTGAGGACTGGTACGGGATACTGGAGATGCAGGAGGCGGTGGCAACGACAAGCTTAAGGAATCTCCACTTGCACTTGCCTCCTCTGAAATGGTTTCCCAAGGCTGACAAAAGACAATAAACTATGTTAGGGATTTATAAAGACAGATCGAGTCTTCTTTCCGTTTGCCTTCTCTGTGACCACCTCACTGGACAAACACGGGTGCGATAAGCAGCCTTAATGTTTAACAAAACCAACCACCCGCTGGAACACACAACCACACGTTCTCCTGTGTGAAGCAGTCACAGGGAAAAATGGTTTTCGTGTTGACTTCAAAACAGTTTCCATGTTGATGACGACACAATGCTTTACGATTCAGCACAGAAAATGATGTAGATGAAAAGATGCATAAAAATAGCTCTCAATAAATTCTATTTGAAATTTTGTTCAAAATATAACTAATTCTGCACTTTTACTAAAAACTTCTAAGAAAAAACTGTTAATTTTAATTTAGAATAAAATGCATAATAGAAAACATTCGTTAGTATCTCCAAATCAAATATTAGCAGGTGACGAGTGCAACAATATTTTCAGCAATCTATTCGTTGCTCTGAATAACATTTAGTGAACCAAAACTAGCTTTCATCAAGAATTTTGCTTGTGATTCACATAATAAAATATTCCTTAAAGTTGAATGGAATTAGAACTTTGCACAAACTCTCACTTAGGCCTACAAATATCTACCAAACTATTTTTTTTTAGTCTAGCTATAAATTAAACCCTCATCCTGATTAATAAGATCTCAGAATTCTAACTAAACCCAAGTATTTTGGGAAAAAACCCAACAGTCTCTCCTTCCTCTAAATGAAGACACTGGAGAAAACTGTGGTACACGGCAGTTCTAGCTAGCACGTTTCCCTTATTTTTACAACTTATTCCACTGTTATCCAAACCAGAATATTAAAAGGGTTTCTATCAACAATAAAACAATCTATCAGCATTTCTATTTCTATCAACATATAACAAGCAATGCTTGGAATTATAAACATTTCTCCCAGCATGTGCATAGTATTCAATATTGGGCATACATTATCAGGCACCCACAAAGGCATGGGACCTTGACACGATAGCTCTGTTTCAGATTTTTATTGTGTCACTGGTATTTTACTTAGGCAATTTCCACAAACACCACATAAAAGCATTACTATGTGTGTTCTATAGCAATTAGCTTACAAATAAGAAACACATCAGCTTAACATTTAGTCAACTTCTTAAACCCAAAACCTTTATGTACCTCAGGAATGTCTCCGCTCTCCATAGGTTCTGGTTCCAAATCCTCACTAATGTGTCTCCGAGAGCGGAACCGCCTATGGGCTGCTTCTTGGTTTATTTGTCTGATATTGTTATCTGAATCAGATCCCACATCACTGGACCGTGGAGAAATGAAAGCATGTGAAGGAGAAAAGAACAAGAAAATAACAAATGTTAAACTAAAACACCTACTTTGCCCACTGTTTTCAGAACCTCATTAATGCTTTTGATTATAAAAATCATTATTCTTCCATATGTCAAGCTTCATAAATAGGAGACGCTTTAATCCCTCATCCAAAGTAAATAAAACTCGGAGCACTTCACAAATGTCACGTAACACTACAAATCAGCATTCTTTACATGTCAAAGTTGGCTGAGCAGAAATGGAAGTCCACGCTCAAATATTCTAACCCATCATTTCTCGTCCTTCCTGTGATGACCAGAACCACTGCTGACACAGAGATTCTACCTTTGCCCCCATCTTTATGGCAACTATTGTTTTCCTTTTTGCGATAACCAAAGGAAACGCAAGCTGTTGTGGCGTGGATAACTTTTTGAACTGGTGGCAACCACCAGCTTGGCTCACACCAGCAGTGGTGGAAATGGAAATCACCCCCGTTCCCCTGATGGAGACCTGCTTGGCTTGTGGGACTTCTCAGTGTGCGTGGCCAGATCCAGATCTCTCTTACAGTGCTCAAGGGCAGTCGTTGTTAGAAGGCTTGTGGTATTGGAGCCTCTCCTTCAGGACAAGGGACCGTAACTTTGAAAGATGGTTATGTTCAGGAAAAACTACTTTGTGCAATTATTGTATCATCGCACATTTTAGAGAACTATGAGAACTGAATGACTCAGGTTCCTACTGCAGACATGGACCATACAGCAGACCAACTTAGTGTTTGAGTTACTGGCCTACAAGTGAGAGGTTACGCATCCTACTTTCAACCTCACGAGACCTTCCACTCCCAGTGGTTTCATAAATTCATAGAATTAAAGGCTAAACAGCATCATTCTGAAGTCTTCACTCTTCACCAAGCCCGGTGTCATGCATTAAGTTTGTCAGTAGTACTTATGCTTTTGTTTCCCAACTACCTGTGATGATACCTAGCTAAAAGCGAATCCCTGAGGGATGTCATCTGATGATGACACTTTCTAGTGATGGTTACATTTTGGTATCTGCCAGTTAAACATTTCTCAATCCATGTACTCTCTACTTCATTTACCGTAAGAAATTACAAGGAGGTTCTAAATTAAGTAATTTAAAAACCCTGCTTTTTTATACACACTTATTGACCATTAGCAGTCATAAGTTGATGAGATTTACTTGACAAAATACATATTGCTTAGCAAATAGCTCAAGTAGTTGAATAGTAAATAGTTCAAAACATACAGAACAGAATTCAATTCTTGTCTGATGGGTTTATCTTAGTTAGAAGAACAAATACTATCTTAAATAAGGACAACACACCTTTGTGTAATTTAGCTATGATTATGAACATTCAAGAAAAAATAATCTTTATTGTAATAAGCAATAGTGGAAGAATAGTCACTACATAAAAATAATGCAAGGTGTTTAACTAATACATGATTTCAGTGTAACTCAATGTTGTCCATTACACGTACTTTTTAAAATGAAAGCTTGCCACAGCTTTATAGAACTAATCATAAGAAACACATAATGAAGGCTTGAACAGGAACTCCACATTAGCAGAACTGGTGTACATAGGTAATGTAGTCTATACACTGAATAATAATCAGGATCACCTCAAAGTTAATAAGTTTCACTTAATTAAAAATTAATAGAATTGACCTATTTCCCCCCTTACCTTTTCAACAGTCTCCATAGAAGTAATTTATTCCCGTTAAATTACTTACTGAAATATTTCACATCTGTCTCCCAATATTCTAAGGTACATCGTTAATGCACTGACTTCCCTCCCCCACCCCTTCAGACGTCCTGGAATTTTCCAGAATACCTATGTGTATATGTGATTTACTGGGGGTGGGAAAGACACTTTCATTCTTAAAAGATGTTTACTTTTTAACTGAAGATACCCAGACTTTGGTTCTCAATCTACTACATCTGTGAAAATTTTTCCATGAATAGAGTTTCAGATATGTAGCACAGCACCAAAATCATGACTATTCTGTTACTGAAAAGAATAGTGTGCCTTTATAAATGGCTTCGTAAAAGTCTTGCTGAAGCCTTTTTCCAGTCTTGAATTTGTAAATTCAAAATGGTTATGTTTGCTGAAAAAAACCCACTACCCTTATTGATATTTTTGCACATATTGACAAAACATTGTACCACACTGCCACTTACATTAAACTTGGTCGATGCCACTGAGTAGTCCTGTTGTTATGGTTGACGTAGTAAGTCCGCCCCAGGTTGTCCACCTTTTCTTCCCATCCAGGAGGCAGCGGAGGAGGTGGTAACTCCTCCTGACGTTGAGATGCAGCGTCATTGGAATCAACCACATCCCATCCGTGCTTAGCAATGTAGGAAAAAAAAAAATAAATTTAAAGCTCAAGTTGATGAGAAGTCATTTCAGTGTTGCTCACATTAGCATAGAGGTGCAGATTTTCCAGAAAAGTTCAAAATGGCTTGAATGTAAACCGGATAGGAATAGAACAAACTCTGTGGTTACAGTGTGCACCTCATTTCAACGACAAAAAACCTAAAATCCCATCAGTCTATTGCAACAGGGATACCCAAATGTATTTGGGTGGTTGCTTGTTCTAGCGGTGGCCAGGTTCATACTCCCAGTTGAGAAGCCAAAGAGAATAAACTGCTAATTTTTGATCTCAGAAATGTACGGCTCGGGATGAGAGCCCTCATTCCCAAGTTACAGACAGCTACTGCACACTATTAGTAAGGAAGGCAAACTTAGGCTGACATTCACTCTCTCAGCCCTAATTGCAGCTAATTCTTAAAATGGATAATGGTTGATAAGACGGCTGAGAAGCCTTTAAACCCACTGTGCTTGCATGAGCTTAATTCTCTGCAAAGTCAATGCTGCCAAGGAAATAAAGAAAAAAGTTGTAACGCCTATTTTGAAATGGCCTCTGAAAAAGAGGTACCTAATACAGGCCATTATGTTTATAAATTACGTGCATAGACTTTCTGAATTCTTCTACTTGCTCACAAACTGAGTCAGACAGACTTTAGAATTCATTGTGGCAGCTGAAATACTTGAAATGGTTGAGAAAACACCTGGTCACAGTAAAAAAAACAACCAAACAAAAAAACAACAAACCAAAACCGCAGACACAAAAAACCCCCAAACAAACAAAAAACCCACCACAAAACCACAACCACACCAAACAACACCCCCCTCCCAAAAAACCCCACACAACACAACACAACCAAACCAACCACCAAACCAACCACAGCTGGGGACACACACACACAAACACGGGACTGTAAGCTGCTACTAACACTGCTACCAGGGGTTTATCTTTCAAAGGTACAACTTTTTCTACAATTATACCTGAATCTCTAATACCTTGAATGCTTCCACAATCATTAAGCCTTACCTCAGAGTCATCCCTTTGATCATTGTTTTCTTCCTCTTGGCCACCATTTTTAGGCATATAAGCCATCTTCAGTCTCAAGAAACCCTTTACACGAGATTTGTGGCTGCAAGACAAGGAGGTACGTTTCATTCAACAACCCTTAAATAGTTGCAGATAACAAACCCTGAAGTAAGAAATGTTTTAAAATACAAAGGTCCTCCCCCTCACCTTCTTGGTCTGAGAAGAAAATCCTTAAATGTGTATGGCCTTTCCATGGTTGGGTCTTCAGTCTATAAGCATTCAAGAAAATGGCAAATTAAAGGGCTTGCCCTCAAGTAGAGAGACACATAAAGAACACTGACATCACAGATGCAGTAGAAGCGCTGGAGAAGACACGTAACCAACGGAGTCACAGGAGGCAGACCTCCACCCATGCGGTGCCACCAGTCGCTCACGCAGTGGCAGAAGCAGCCCGCTAGATGCCACTGCAAATATTGGGACAGGCCCAGCCAAGCCTCGTCTTACGCGTACGCAACAGTCACCGCTCAGGAACAGGTGGAAAAGACCAACTAAACCAACCCCTTCCAACTTCTTCCAGTCTCCCAACAGCAGCGTCAGAAAGGCTGCATCCATTTCGAGGCAGTATTTTTTTTCACATTAGAAAGCAATGAAATAAAACAACTCCATTGGCTTTCATTTTTCATTTCAAAGCAGTTGAGACTTTCAAAAATAATTAAGACTGAAATATTTTATGGTGAACATAACTAATATTTTCAGGTTGACAAATTACATCATCTGATTTCCATTTCATTATATTAAGATATACAGTACATTTCCCTAAGCATCACATTAGTGCACACCTTAATAAGCATATGAATAACTAATTATTAGAGGGTATGAGGGCAGGTAAGCAAGCACTCTGTGGAAACACTGCTACATTACAGCTATAAAAAGAATGACTGTTCTAAGATACATATTGTGAGTTTTCCCAGAGGAAATTTTTTGGGAAAAAAGTGGCTTCTGGAGCTGAAGAAATTTTCTGCGAAGATGGAGAATGAGGAAGGATATTATACAGGAATCACATTCACTTTCTAGTGAGCCTAGAAGAAACGGGAAGTTCTGGACTGCAAAATTTCATCATTTTAACATAACGGATTTTGTTCTTCAATGTCAGTTAAGCAGCTGAACCAGGAAGCTTTACAATCTGCATTTTCTATGCAAAGACAGTAGGAGACTTCAAAAAGATTTGGAAAAGTTTAGCATTCCACTCAAATGTGAGCTAGAAAGAGATATGCATGTCCACGTTCCACCTAAGTCCCCAGTGAGAGGAGAGCTGAGCTCTTCTCTTCCTCCAGAATAGGGAAGGAAAACAAAAAGCGGCTAATTCCTCAAAGCAGCTCACAGAAAGTGTGTGACGGATCTATAGCTCTATCTCAAATCTGGCTGATGATTTTTAATTATTAAAAATAGTGTTTACTGAAAAGGAACTTCAAAATACTACCTGACTCTGCAAAATAGGCATGCACTAATACATCCCTTGCCATTTTATATTTCAGAGTAGATGGTTTGCAGGACACATGTAGCTTGACACTGGAGGACTTTTTCTACAGTTATTTACAGGCTATTTAGATAACGTCTGTGTGTATGATGACATGTCAGTGGGAACAGACACACAACTATGGATAAAATAATGCTACACGATACCGCTCGTATGACAGCAGCTCATACGAGAATGGAATGAGGCATTTTTCATCAGAACACATTTCTGATTGTTCCATCATATTTTTCAGCTATTATAGTCTATAAGCCGACAACAGCAGCGTTATGACTCAAGATCAACCACAACAGACATATCTAAATCAGCATCGCTGTGGAAGTCATTACAAAGCCATTTTCCTCCTAAAAGAACATCCATCAATAGCAAGAAGTAAACTTCAGGCACAAATATCAACAGTTGTGATAAAATTGACACCTTATTTTGATGTAAGCATTTTCAGTAACTTTCATCATTCCTGCATTCGCCCATTGAAATACAAAACACCCCCTCTGAGTTCACAGATCAATATCTACAACATTTAAAAAAATATTAGCTACATCTAGACAATGTCAGTCATCCAAAACATTATATATCAGAAAACACTTATACCAAGCATAAAGCAATCACTGAACAAATATACACATATGTAGAATTTACTAGAAAACTTTGTGAAGTAGAAAGTGTCTTTTTTACTATTTACAAAGAAGATGAAAAACAACTGCAGTGTATCATACTTTTTATGCCCTGTGACCTTCTAAATTCAGTTCTTTCCCATCACATCGCAAGGGTAATAGGCATCTACAAGCCTCTCAGAAAAAAAAAAATATTTATACATGTATGGATGTTAAAAGTTACATGTATGCATATTAAAAGGCATAATGTATGCTCTGACAATATTGCAGTTTATATAATTATTATTATCAATTATGTCTAACATCAATTTCTAACGAATGCTGTTGTATGTGCTATGACACTCGAATACCTCGCTGTACTTCCATTATTACTTATGAGTCCATCAGATAAGTTTACTTTCCATCAGTAAACAGTTTTACTCAAATTTGCTATGAAGATCAGTAATTTTATAACATTTTCAGATTTTTATAACTTCTTAAATCCTGCCATGTTACTCTGGTTTCAGTCTGTGGCTACTGGCTTTACAAGCTTTGAAGTAACATTAAAATGTACTATCTGCTCTCCCAGACAGAACTACTACCCCATAACCTTAACAGCATATTATTTAGACAGCAATCCAGACAGTTAAATAGGACCCCAAAAATGTGTTTTTTTCCAGCTTGTTAACAAAACTTCTGGAGTCCATGGAGTTTGCTGAGGGAGAATACCACTGTTTCAACTGTGAGGGAAAAATCACAAAAAGGAAGAAGCCAGAAGATTAATTGGGAAAAAATCACCAGCAGTAAGGTGAGAAAAAGCCAGTCGATTGGCCATGTGTCATTCATCAATTGACTCAGGCCAGGGAAGGATTTTAAGAAAGAATCAGGATGAGAAGTGAGTTCTGGATGTTGAAAAATTTAACAGATACCAGAGAAAAACTGTCTTCCGCACCCCTGCAAAGGGAACAAGTTCTCCCAATTCCTGTGCATGGGTGGTGCTTTGTTGTCCATAATGTTTTTTCTTTAAGCCTCTAATGTTATGTTAGAAATGCTTATTTAAGAAAATTTAACTGCACTGCTGATGGAAATAAATTCTATGTAACATCGGGGTTTTTCTGACCTGGTGATGACAAAAAAGAGCATGCTGAGACAAAAGGGGTGCTTACCGGAAGGTGACTAAGTGGTACATCCACTTGACCCAGGAAGTCGTCTCTAGTCTGTGAAATAGAGAGAGAGAGAAAAAAAAAAGGTAGAAAAAGGAGTAATTTTACCTCTAATGTCAGCTTTACATCAGAAAAGCAAAAAATGATAAACATCAATCCAGTCAAAATGAAGCAAAAAAATAAAGATGGCTGAGCACCATTATTTTAGCAATTACTGGCTTCTACCCCTTATTTTTTGCACATTATCTGTTGTTATAATTTATCTATTTCAGCAGAACATTTTCTGTGACAGTCTACAATGGCTCCTCGGTCCACAGTGTTTATGTTAAGTACTGATGAAATTCTGTTTCCTCTGACAACCTATGCATAATTCAAAGCACAAAGTAATAACCTACTCTTTCTATGAATTAGTCTCCACTTGCACTAAAAAGCAGAGTGAAGCTACTGTTCACCCTGTCATTGAAATGTTCGTATCAAAACTCGGTGACTTTTTCTTTTTTTCTTTTCTTTTTAAGGAAAATCTTATATGCACATCTGACAGGGAAGGGAGGGGAATCCAACATCCAAACTGGGAAGATACAACTGCATGAACTGTAAACCTTTTTCCCCAAAATAAAAATTTGTTTTATCACTTTACCAAGCAGAAACCCAAGTGTTAGAACTTTGGGGTTTTTTTAAGAATGCTGTCCCATTAATTCAGAAGGCTTAGTTTTCGAGGAACAGTTACACACCCTTCCAACCAGCCTTCTGAGTAATCCTGTATGCATACGCCCCTTCAGGGTGAGCACGTGGATGTGGTTATTCCAACATTCGGGCCACACTGCACCATCGCAAATTCACTTAAGCACAGTTATGTCCGTATAGAAGCGATAAACACTACTGTTCCGCATGTTCTTCACTGTCTGTTCAATCAACATCTTCCCTCAGGGTGAACGATCCAAAGGCACCATCTCCCACAGAGGTAGCCACCGACAAGCTGACCCTGGGACCGGTCTCCATCTAACCACACCTTCATCACTGGGTCTTTGGAGCGTTATTTGTAACTCCACCGGCTACATTCCACGCCCATTTTACAGCTCGGAAGATGGTAGGATAAAGAGAGCCCTTCGAAGTCCAGGAGCTCAAAGATCTATCTGACTGTTGCAACGCGGCCGAGAGGGCACAGGCCGCGTCCCTGACACCAGGCACTGCCGGGCCTCGGCTGCCCCGGCCCCTTCTGCCGGGTGCCCATGCGTGGGGATCAAAGAGATGCCTCAGATGAGAAACCACCACCCGCTTGTGACACCCGAGGTTTATTAATAGATGATTTATGCCACGAAATGGGGTGGTTCTGTTCTTGCAGCTACTCCATCCCAAATTCCCCTGTAGCAATGATGTTCTACATCAGATAACAGTAAGTTAATAAACGTAACAACGAAGCTGAAAACACCAATTCTCATAGCCTATGAAAAGCTTGAACAAAGGGAACACTTTCCTAAAGGTTTTTAAAAGCCTATGTAATTGAATACAATATATAATGTTTCCAATACTATAGACACATGCACAAGTAAAAGATAACTCCCCTTAAAATTAATTAATTTAAAGCCAGACTTAAACCGTACATTAACAATCCTATGCTTATCAGTCATTTTAGTATCTTACCTAACCATGATGAAATCTAGCATTTTGATCTAGACTGGAAATGTTACATTCAACAGGCAAAGGAATGAAATTTTGGCAACAGAAGTAGTATAAAATAATTAAATAGCATACATGTGTTTGCTTTGTGAGTTGGTCACTGTGCTCGATGTATACTTGGTATTCATTAATAAGATACGAACTTTCAAAATAAATCATATTGCATTCTTCAAAACCCAATTGCCTGTCAGGGAAAACAATTTCTCCCAGATACTGTTTATGATACCAGATATCAGTCCCAGTGATTCCCAAATAACCTGCTGCTTATTTATAACCACACTATGCACAGAATTCCAGGAAGTGCATACTGCTGCTCCAAAGCCAAGTTTACATATTTCTCATAGCAGAGCATTAAGTTTAATATTAAAATTCATATTTTATATGATAACACCATAAGAATTCCGTTTCTGCCACGAAGATAGCATAAAGTCCCATGACGCCCAAAGCATGGACAGATACTGCTGTGCTACATGCCCATGGAACACAAAGAGAGTATCATCTGCACCAAGAAGCCTGCATTTTTTTCCGAATTTAAATAAAAATAGCTAATGGAATTTTCATTATAGAATTTTAATTATTAATCTTCTTTCTAGAAACTACTGGAAAAACCTGGCAGCATGCACTGCTTTTTTCAACTTAGTTCTCCTTTAATATTGGCAAATACCAGGTACCTTCCACCTCCTGCTTCAACACAGTTGCTCAAATATCAACCACTCAGAAGAAAATATATACCTATTTCTAGATCATGCAGCTTTTATATCAAGAACAACACAAGTCATGAACAAGGAAAGTTTTCAGGTTGGTTAGAAACAGAGCGGGGACCAGACGTGGATGCAGTTTCACTACCCATGTGGGGAAGCGGGTCCGCCCTCTGTGCCTGAGCTGGGAGGCAAACCCCACCGTGGGTTGATGGGGACGCAGGGAGATGGGTCTACATGGTTCCCTCAGGATATTTCTCAACACGCGGGTGATTTACATGCAAGTACCAACCAATATAACTGATATATTCTGTAAGTAGATGTGCTGTAAGTGTACCACGTATTCATCTGATTTTAACATATCTAGGAATCACAACAATGGCTACAGCTGTGCTGAATAACTGATTTTATCTGGTATTTCCAGATGCTCTGCAGCCTGGCTGTGGCTACAGCCAAGATGGAAAACTGGGCTGTAAGAACTGTGCAAATTCCAGGCTCAAAGTCTTCACTTCTACCCAGATCAAGTTTTCAGGAGCAAAAAGTAAATCCAGTCTTAAAAGCAGCTGAACTAACAAAATCTATTTGTCTGTGATTTAGAGTGGAACTGGAAAGTCCTTAGTTCTAGCCTGGCTCTGCCAGTGAGCTGCGGCCACAGTTTAATAAAATTACTTCCTCAGCTACTCCTACCATGAATATGGTCATCTTCACCAGTGCGAAGGTTCCTGTAAAACAATCTTTATGTGACACTTGGCTATACACACACTTGTAAGAAAAATTATTTGGAGAGGGTTAGTATACTCATACTTAGCATTTTAGGACATTTTTATTCTGTGAAAAGAATTTTGACTTGCAGGCCTCCAGATTTCTAATCCCTCGTCATTCTCACCTTGGGGCCTCTTCCTTCCAGCACCTCACAAGCCTCATGAACCTTTGCCCTGCTCTACCACGTATCGAATTTTCAGTTCCTTATTTTTCACATTTATCATTATAACATCTGCCCAAGAACCTCATTCTCACTAACATAAAACAGGCTACCTGATCCACAAGCTTGCCTGTTGAGTTGCATATACACTGCTAATTCCTGCTCAAATCTGATCTCCGCCCCCCCCCCCAAAATAAGAAATTTCTGCTGTTACCAGGGCATTTACCAAAACTTGTGCTGCCTAATACTGACAGGTATTCCTCACCATCCATTTTAATTTGGAATTAAAGGAGGAAAAAAGCCCACTTTAGAATAATGACATTTGAAAGTAACAAAATAGCTCATGGCTACTTCAGTTAGTAAATGAGCATTATTTTTCAAATCCTCTATTTATTCAGTTTTACAAAGGATGTAAAATCTCATTACTTCAAATACTGTCCTATTTTCCTGCTAGCTTTCAATATGAAAGGTAATCACTTCTATTTTCTGGCAGAGACATAAATACATCCTGTCTACTTAGGAAACCCAAATCTGTCACACTGATTTTTTGAAAAATAGCAGCATTAATGCAAGAATCCTTTCATTTCTCTTCTGTGTCCTCCAACACATCAGGCATGTTAGGTATCCTATATATTGAATTTTCTTGAGTGTGTGACAATTACCTGTTACATCAATGCAGCCATTGCAATGAAACCTGGTCCCTGCCCCCAAATCCTCAGTGTAGGCAAAATCTCAGCTACCCAGCAAACTACACCGGGAAAAGGGATGATTAACCAGTTGAGGTTCATGGAACCCACCCAGCACAAAAGTGATGTCCAACATAAGGGAAATAAAGGGAGACACTCCTGCTTCAATACTCAAATGAGTCAAATCTACATTCAAATATAATCTAATGTTAAATGTTGCAGCTCAATCTGCAAGTTAAATTGATCACTGAATATCATTCACCTCAAAAAAACAATACCAAAAATGCAGCAAGTCAAACAGTTGCTGAAAGAGTCAGGAGCACATTTAATACAATGCAGTGCAAGAAGCACTCAACGCAGAACCTCAAAGTTCCCAGGAGTCCCAAGCAGAAAAAAATTGACCACCCATTCTAGCCTGAAACTCACAAAAATCCCAAACGAATGCACACAGGCATGCCGCCCCACTGCATGAAGGAGTAAGGGTGCATGGTGAGAGTCAACAGGAGGAACGTTCTGCTGCCAGCCGCTCAACCCTGCGCGTACCTCAGCCAGCAGCGCAGACAGCCCAGAAAAAACATCAATTAACAAATCATTCACTTCTGCCTTGATGCCTTCTATCCCCCCCACCCCCATCCCACCTCCCAAAAACTATCAGGGAACTTCAAAGTCAACAAATTGCTTCCCCTTGGGCACAGCACACAGAGTCTGCGTTAAGGAAACGCCACACTGGACTTTACACTTGCATACTCGTAATTACTTCTCACATCCAAAAGGAAGTAAGTCTCAGAATTAGGTACCGTTGTTGAAAGGAGCAGGAGTGGCAAGGTTCGGGCACCTGATTTTCCCCTTTAATTTAGAAAGGTAATACAGAAAAGGAGATACGTGCAATGGAGGAGGAGAAGTAGCATAAGTAATAACTGCCAGAAGAAAGCAGATACTAGTTTAAAATAGATTTAGAACAGAGCAAAAGTATTTATAATTTTACTATGTAGTAGATTTCGTCTGAATTTTACCTATGGTATCATTAAGGATCAAAATTAGAAGATAGCTATCATTAAAGGCAATGTCATGAGAACACACTTCATGACTATTAAGTGTTATTAGTAGTCAGTGGCTTAAATAGCTTTAGAAAACAACAGAACTACTTTAAAATTGTAACTTGTGCTAAGCAATTTACAATATGAAACAACTGTAAACATGTAAAAATTAGTCTGCAACTTGATATAAATCCAAGCCATAAAGCCAGTAAGAAATGACTGGGATAAAGTTACACCACCCTAAGAGCCCTTGGTCTAGTAAAAATTATAGAAAGGAAAGCATCCATCAACATCTAGGTACAAACCATGAAAAAGTAGTTGTAACTTAGGATGGTAAACATTCACCTCAATTTTAATTGGTACTCACACAAAGTGGGAGTCCCATTTTAAAAGAAAAATTATGAATAAAGCATTATATTAATCTTAATTTCAAACATTTAAGTTTGCTGTTTTCCAGAACAGAAAGTGTCTATAGTTAAGAGTTAAGCTGTTACAGTATCTTAATAACTGGCGGCTGTTTTTTAAACAGAATTACAGAATGATCTCCAATTCAGAAAGACAACGCTTCAAGAAGGGTTCTAATAAGCCTCCGAGAACGAGTCATACTAATTGGTCTGAAGGGTCACACAGATAAAGCAGCTCTTTGGAGAAGGAAATCCCAAGTAAAACCAGAACACTGTGTGTGAGATTCTAGATAAGCATGTATCAATCCAAGTCTTCCTCCTCTTCTATTTTCTTATAAAACATGTTTTGAAGGAGTACCTGCTTATTTCAATTCTGGAAAAAACGATAATTACCTCAGATGTACACCTATTATTTAATCTTAATTCTTTAAAATGTGCTTAAATATAGCCTTCACTGTAAGATAAAACAGGACCATTGCAGAGTAAGACAAGATCTGAGTAATAGCTGGGCACACATGAGTAACTACTACAGGCAGCTTACGTCCGTCCGCTTAGCTTCATTCCAGCCTAAATAGAAATTTTAGTTCAGAAAAAGACAGAGGTACAAAACAGTCAGTACTTTCATCAAAAGATTGCATGGGCTGCAGGAGCAGCGAGCAGGCCTCGCAGGTCAACAACCCGTTGCTGCAGCTGGTACTGACCACAGGGACTCAGCTTTTTAGCTACGTGCATAAATATCCCATCAGGGGGAGTGAAGAAGATTACACCAGACTTGGCAGTGCCCAGCGACAGGACACGCAGCAACAGGATGAAATTGAAAGCAGGAAATTCCATTTAAACAAAAGACAAAACCTCTTTACCGCAAGGCTGGTCCAACACTGGAACAGGCTGCCTAAAGACACTGGATTTTCCATCACTGGAGATGCTCAAAACCCAATCGGACAAGGCCGACTCTGCCTGACCCCGATTTGCGCAGGGGGTGGGCTAGACAATCGCCAGAGGTACCTTCCAGCCTCAACCATTCAATGTGATTGTGACAACTAAGTAGAAAAAGATCCTCTTTTTTAATTACCTAAGTTTGGGTAAGACGGTGTGGTCGTGTCTGACCAGCTGCAGGCATTTTACACTGAAAGCAATGCCCCACATGCAACTGCGGGTCCCTCCTAGGACCAGTGTTCACGCAGAGGCTTCCAGTTCCAGACACTCAAGACCTACTTCAAACGTAGCTGCTGAGCTCAAGTATGTCAGGCAACCTCTAGTAGATAACCTCCCTGTTAGTGCTTTTTAAAATACACTTTCCTGCTTAAGTTTCACATGTACCTTTCCGGTTCACATTTTTGTTTTCATCTTGCATCTTTATAATGATTATTCATTTATATTTCCACATAAGATCTGGGAGCAGCCAGATGGTAAGTTAACACATTATCATTCAATTGATATGTCTTAGAGGAACTTGAAAAGTAAATATATCCTAATCCACAGAAAAATACTATTACAAAAAACCATATGTGTACACAAACACACACTCCCAATATACACAATTCCCCTCCCAAGCAGACTTTAATGCTCCATTTCAGTTTCAGGTCAAATTGGTGAAATCCTGTGTTGCATCTTCTGATGCACCTCCATCAGCAACAACTGTCTCAACAGTCCTGGAACTTGTACTTTTCAAAAACCTTCCTGTTTCTAAAAACAGAACAATATACCATGTTGTTAAAACTGATCACAAGTAATTAAGCACAAACATCTGAAAGTGCCTCCAAATTTAAAAGTGTTCAAACAGGAGTGAAACAAAAACAAACACATTTTGGCTGTGCAGCAAAACTTGATAAATATGTACTTAGTTATGCCAAATGCACAACTTGCTCTGCATATCTTAAGACTTTATTTCCATATCAATGAATTCATGTTAGTGACCAGAATCTAAAAAATCAGCAGCCAGGATGCTTTGAGTGGTTTACGAGCTACCACCTGAGACATGGTACCTCAAACACCCACATGTTGGTATGGTATGAACGCAGACATAGGGTTGTGAAACGGTGGGACTCAGGTATTCACACAATATGTAGTAGCGTATCCAATCATTTACTAAGTAAACATAAGGAAATAATTTAGATAAAGGATTGACTGATGTACAAGTTCCAACCTGTGCAACGAAATTTCCATTTCCAATCATTACAATTAGCATTTAGTGACAAAACCAGATCGAGTCATGCTTGATTCCCTGCCTTCTGCTTGTTTTCTCCCTGGCACTGTAGTATCTTGCACCTCCCATTGTGCTCACACGAACTAGATCAAGAAATTAAGACGGCTTTAAAAACAGAACATTAATTGCCTGATCTAGTTCCCTAAGTGACTCTCTTAACGATATCCCTGGTGTAGCTGATGAGGATGGCTGGTACAGCAGAGGCAGGAGCCAGAGCAGGAGAGGCAGGACAGACACGCGTTGGGAAGGATCACAAATGGGTTCCCACTGAATGTTCTTGTGCAAAACGTGCTGTTGGTCACCTTGGCCTGGAAACCAGAAACACCTGAAATCACTGGAGTGATGTCTCATCAACGTCGGTACATGAAACTGAAGTAGCGCGCAGAGAGACAGGGAAGATGCAAAAAGAAATAAAAGATACAACAGAACCTGGATTGCTGCCTGTTGACACCCACTGTGATGTGGAGGTGAGCCCTGATCAGCTGCGGTTATCAACAATCCCACGGAGGTTTTCAGAGATGTTCTGGTTCCCTGGCCAAATACCAGACTGGGTAATAACACTCCACCCACCTACGATTCCCTTGGCATTTTCAGTTGATCATGATGTTCCCAGCTTCCTGACCTAGAAATTGTTGTGTACTATTTCTGTGCACTGTTTAAACAGATGCCACATTCCAACCCAGATTTTGCTTGATTTTAGAGCTGGCTGACACGATCCCTATAGTAAATTTTACTCGATTTTGATCACTGCAGTTTCTGCTTAAAGTAAAATACTCCAAGTCCACAGTCTTCTCAGGCCACGAAGACCCTGCACCATATTTCAGCACACAACTATGTGCCTAAATTAGTAGGGCCCGGACTATCCAGGGCTGATGAGGTTCAGAGCCCACCCTATCTTTAAATTTATTCTAAATAAATTAGAGCTATGGTATTTCCAAACTAGTGGGTAATACCTAATGTGACAGAATGGTTGTGTGAAGGACACTCACACGAAGACAGTTCAGTGTCTCTGGATCACAACGTAGGTCCCTGCGCAGGCAGCTATCTGACGGACGCGCTTCCAGGGCCAGGGGATGAGAAAGGGCGCGTGGTATCGAACTGTTCAGAGATCGTCCCCCCCAGCAGCGCTCCATCGCAAGCGTACGGGATGGAGAGGTAAATGCACGGAAGGACTGCAGAACTGCGTGTGCGCACGCTTCTGCGCCGCTCTGGCACCGCGCCTCAGCTCTAACTGGGCTGCGCTGGAGGCATGCGATGCAAGACCTCCAGCTGCGATCAGAGCTAGGTAATAAAAAACACAGGATGCTTTATATTATGAACTCGGCTCTCATGTCCTGTGGGTGCCTATGGGTCACACCTTTCTTTACTGCTCTTTGGCTCCTCGTGGCCCTTCCATGGCTCACAGCACGAGCTCCTGGTGCTGGGGGAGTCAGAACATCACACAGTGCAACCACCACAGTGATGAGCCCCGCCGCGTGACCGAACAGGGCCGAGGGGCTATTATCGTTATGGGACAAGTTTAACACTGGCAGCCTTAGCCGCAAGGAATGATCAGTATGTCAGTGTAAATCATCCCCTGAAGGCGTAGAAGTACATGAGGCTTTGGGGACCTACAACCAAGCTTTAAGCTGCCGTTTTCTAAAAGCCAAAAGTTAATGTCACGGTTTAAGCCAGGAAAAACTGGCAAAAATAAACCACCCTGGCAAAAAAAAAAAAAAAAAAAAAAAGACAGACTGAAGAGGCGATTACCACCTCTGGGCAAACTCAGCAACCAAATTGTTAGAATACAAAGTGTAAAATTAAACAAGAAATAAGCAAATTTTACTCATGTATTACTTAAGTCCCGCACTTGATATCTGATGTACCATCACTGCCAAGTGCCTGGGAAACTGTTCCAAGAGCTTGAAAGACTGTCTCACATATATACCACTAAATTTTCACAGCGTAAATACAACAGAGCTGAACATACCAAAACTAAAAATACCAACGCAATAGCAGAAAATACCTGCTACCTTTAGATATAACTACATGAAATCACACATTTTACTTTGACAGAGAGCGCCCTTTATCCTCCCTGAATTAGCAAACAGAAACACGCTACAGCGATATAACCAGGCAGGGAAGTCCCAGTTTTGTTACTTTATGAACAAAGCCAGCATTCTTTTCATAAGAGCAATTATTCTAATATAGGAAGCCTTGTTGCATTAAAAATACTTTTACAGGTAACACAATAAAAATCAATCATGTTGTCCTCCTCAGCAGGGTAAAATGTTTAAAGAAGAAGAAACGACAAGCTGAGGCACACACATTCCCTTCTCCCCGCAAATGCATTTAGCTCTCCAGCTTCCTCGATCTGTCTCTCAGCTCCTAGAGCCCTTAGATTTAGAATAAGGCAGCTGAATGGGGAAACACTGAACTTTACTTTTACTGAAGGCTTTAGAAATGAAAGGGATTCCAAAAAACAAAAGAGGATTTGTGTTCATAAGTATTTTTTTTAAAAAAAAAACTAGCAGCAAAACGTGATTTTATTAATTGAAACAAAGCACAGTCATCTCTAACTGCTTTTGACTATAATCTTAAAGTATTTATTAGCCATCACAGATGTCTTTCTACACTTAAGGCATATCACCTCTCCGATCTCATTCACATGAATAAAATTACCATGAATTTTATTATATTCATTTATCATTTGAGGAAAGGAATACCAAAATTAAATCCTTAGTTGGCAAGTTTCAGAAATTTTTCTCTCTTCTTACTAACTGAACTGCAACAAAACTCTTTTCATTTGTATAAACTTACAGGAATTCCGTCAGTTGCAGTGTAACCTCTCCTTTCTTAAGTAAAATACTTTCATCAGTACTTCCTAGTTCCCAAGCATAACTAAAACACTGTTTTCCCATTTGATAATAATGGCAACTTGTTATACCTTCACAGTTAATATATGCAACTTGGCCACAAAGACTTTTACTAATCTATTCTTAATCAAAAATGACCTAACCAATTAAAGGCTTGAACAGTCCTATCTTAAAATTTGAGCTGAAATTAGAAATTAAAATTATCACTTTAGAGTACTATGTAAGAAAATAAAAAGTCACTCTCCCCATAATTTGCAAAAGTTTGACTGAAAAACCTCATCCAAAAAGACATGAAATCAAAGATTACTTCCGTGGCAACACCTGAGATCATTATTATTCCAGTGTATTTCAAACATAATCCCCTAGATTTGTACGCCAGAACTCTGGTTGCAGTTAAGGAGGAAACCTCACATACCACACTCATCAGCCCATTCGTCGAGCCCTACTTGCAGTCCCTCCTGCCTTCCCACAATCACAACAAAAACAGTTTAGAATAAGAAAGAAGACGCCTCACTGATTCTGCATTTTAGACCTTTGAAACACTTTCTTCCTTGTAAAATTGGTCCCGTACCAAACTTATATTGAAATTGCATTATTGCAAAAGTAAGGCTAAGCTTTCAGCACACACAACTCATACTTTATTTTTGCACTTAAGAAATGACAAAGTAGGAACTAAAAGCAAGAGGAAGAATAGTTAACACTAAAATTATCAGATTAGAAATCATTAGTTTAGAACGAATAGTTTATTACTACTGGAATTAATTATTATAACTTTTATTTAAAAGGTGGCATTTTAAATTATATTTCAAATACTGACAAAAAAGAGATAATTATTAATAAATCTAAACTTAGTGTTCTTAACAGCACAGCCAACACGGAGCAGGAGTTACATCAGTCCTTGCTAACTGCCTTCGTATTTGGAAAGGCATTGCACTGTAAGATGTTTTTCTCATTACCAGTGCTGCCTACTCAGGGAGCTATTTCCACAGCAAAGCGGAGATACCCTGCCCGTTCCCAGCCTCTCCAAGCACCGAGACTGCTTATTAATATCCTCTCCAGATTTCACGGATCTACCTCACCTGTGTTATGCATTCACAAAAAGCACCTTGTACCCGAAAGAAGTCCAGACCGTGCTCTTCTCGCTCCTGTGAGCTGCAACCCTGCAGTCTTTGACTTCACGCCAGACTGAGAGGAGGCAGAAGTGTACAGTGGGCAGCCACAACCCAGACGCTTAACTGACTGAAAACTCTTTTAGGTTGTACCTTCAGTACCTACAATTTGACTGCATCTTTCTTGAACACATCAAAAAAGCTTTCCTTTGCCCTTGCTGCGCTTTGAAGAAAATGCTGAAGGAAATGGTAGGCTCTGCTTTGCACTACGGCACCGCACATGGCAGAACCCAACTGCTGGTAACGCCAGTCAGTCCGTCCCATTCACCGACGTCTCTGCTGCTTTGCACGCTTGCTCGTCCTTCTACTCAGTGTTGGACACACTCTTCTTAGAGCAAAGCAGAAACAAGAGGCAGCCTCTCCGTTGTGCAGCACAGGGCACAAGAGCAGCGAGCGGCTAAAACCGACAGCATGGAAATCGATACGTAAAATGCACAAATCATTTGGCTTCTACTCCTAGTTCCACCACGCATGGTGATCACAACGAAGGGATACTAATTATTCATACGAAGGTTGCAAATTGGCTATGTCCAACGACAACAACAAAAAAAGTTACTAACTTCCCCAGTATAGTGAGGATGCAACTAGAACATTTAACCCCTAAATAAATACTGCAAATTCTGTTTCTGTAGGACAAGCTTATGATTCCTGAGGCTTGGGATCACCCTGTGCTAAGGCAAGTGCCCCAAACAAGGAGGTGTTCAAGGCCAGGTTGGATGGGGCCCTGGCCAACCTCGTGTAGATCCAGGCCTGGAGGTTGGTGTCCCTGCCTATGGCAGGGGGGTTGGAACTCTGTGATCCTTGGGGTCCCTTCCAACCCAGACCTTTCTGTGATTCTGTGAAACAAATGGCGGATGTCTTTTTCTACTGACCAAAACCAGATCCTTGATCACAAGGATCACAAAATGCCTAATCCCTAGGTAGTCAAGGTTTGGTAAAATTATTTTAACCCTACATTTCTGATTTCTTTTGTTAATGCCTGATCCAACGTGTTGTTCCTGATGTTCAGGACAACAGTCCCTTTAGCAAGTCTCTTTCCTAACTATAACAGGTGACTTGACAGCACAGAGGATTTACTGAGTTGCTTCTGGCAGATTCTTTAAATATGTAAATACTATAGTTTTTCAACCAATATATGTAAATGCTGGATATTTTTTAAATCTATTTTTTTCACTATTTCTTTTTGTGACATAAAACATCTAAGACTTTTATTTAAAAAAAAGATGTTTCGGTAATTCTTTCTAGAAAGCAAAATATTTTAGAAAAAATATTTTACATTGAAAACTTAAGTTTTGTTGTTAAATGTATAAATTCTTTTGGACTTGGCATTTTCTGTTTTTAATTCATTTTTACAAATAGCTCTGCTGATAGATGCTCTACATGAAATTTTGGTTTGGGGACAGAATTTACTACCTAACAGTAATATAAAGTTATTCAGTGTTCGTGTTCAACAGCAGGGCATACAATTTAACTGTGGAATAAAATAGAATAAATTCTAGTGGTAGTGGTTTTTCCTATTCCAAATCTCTAAGTGAAGGTAGAGCAAAATACAAAGACTAGTTTTATTTCCTAAACAATTATCTTCTGTTATTCATTTGTACAAAAATGAACAAATACTTAGTGTTCCTCTAATAGCGCTCACAGAAACTTAGTACAAGGACAGTGACAGTTATATTTTAGTTTCCATAATACTTTCTTTCTCAACGCAAAGTCAAGTCCATCGTGGGGACACAGGAACGTGACCACCACCTTCCAGCTACGGGCTAGCTGTTCTGAATTTGTCAATTTGCAATGCTTTGTAACACCTTGGAAGCAGTAAGGAAAAAGCAGGGTACCTCAGGCGTATTAATAGACTCCAACAGATTTGTATGTATTACTGATACAGTATAAATGTTGCTGCACATTAGAATGAATTTGTTCTCATTCAACCGGACGTACCACAAGTTAAGACTTTTAATTTATGACTTAATTACTGTAACCCCCCAGTATCATTTCCATCCGTTAAGGATAGTTAACGATGAAACACCGGACAATTGGTTCCCAGGATATTACATACACACTCTTGCTCAAATCGATCTTTGATGAAATAAAAACGGGTGACACGGAGGCAGAGGCCCTTCATGTATCAAACTAGAAATAAAGACACCGTGTTTAAGTTGCAATTCAGAGATGAGGCAGTATTGCTCCAAAACTACCACAGCTGAGCAAAAAAAAGTCTATTTCCTAGCAGGTGTGGACAGCCACGACAGCTAGATCTTTACTTAAATGGATTAAGCAAGCTGCAGTGCGTAAGTGTAACTTATTTAAATTCTAAAATATTTCTCTTGCATTGCCACTGCTTATTTAAACACACTAAAAAACATTGGGCACCTATGCCAAGATCTGATGCATTCCTGTAACATGAGTAACATCCAAAAAAACTCTGGACCATGCCAGGGGAAAGACAGCGGTTAAAGATTTATTCCATTCATTATAATAAAATGGCTTCCTATTTAGATCCCTATTATAATTAAATGTATGACACACAGGAGTGCTGGAAAGAGATTCTATTTCCTCGCTCTAACATGGGTCACAGTTATAAAAGGCTGTATCTGTGACGTGCGACAAGAGCGAATACCTGCTATTATTAGCATTACTGCATTATGAACAGCCTCTGAGAAGATGAGAATCCATTTTCTTTAGATGCTGAACAGACCAAATGGGGAATAAGTAAAGGAGTAGCCCTGACAGGAGGAAGGAGCTGATGCCTGACAGATCCTTAAAACAGGCCTGAGTTGTGAGAGCATTTGGAAAATGGGAACAGAATCAATGCGCGTAAGTGATAGAGCAGGTAGAAAGCCCAGAACAAATTTAATGAGCTAGGACACTATCTGTCCCTTATTCCATAAGAAATGAAGTTATTATTGGCAACAAAAAACTCTCAGAACAAAAGTGAAATAATCTTCTTGTGAAATATATAAATATTTATATAACCTGCTCCACAACATCATAGAAAAACCGCTCTCTCCAGCCTGGATCAGTAATTTCAGCACACGATGCTAACAGAGCATTCCCACAACAGCTAGCTGCCCAAGGGGAGCAGCATGGAACCAGGGAAGTCTCTCACTTGTCCAGACCAGTTCACCTATTCAAAAATCACCGGACTGCATGCAAAGGTATCGCGTTTTGACAGTTCATTTGTGAACTGGCGTAACAACATAAGCCAATCGTAACCTGCTTACTTCACACTGGTTTTGTCACGCTTTGGAAAAGGGCAGCACGGTAAGAGCAGTTTTCCAAAGAACTCTTGCTGAAACCCTTTCTTCTTGACAGTTACATGAAGTAACATGAGTTACATGAGTCAAGTTACACAAACTGCAATCTTGCGTATATACCTAACTGAATTGATGACTACATTTAAAACAAGGTATCGATATACTCTAGCAGCATTAGGACGTGATGCTATAACCCACTTTGTGCAAGTCAAATCTTTTTGACTTCACTGGGACATGAAAGCATTGCAAGCCATCAAAATTTCTGAGCCACACACCAGCTGGAGGCCAGTCCATAGTGGTGCAAACTAGGCACCGACACTGGGCCCTGTAGTGCTTAACACCGTAAGTAGTGACCGGGGCGATGGGACAGAATGCACCCTCAGCGAGTGTACAGGCGACACAGAACCAGGAGGAGCAGCAGACAGACCAGGTGGCTGTGCTGCCGTTCAGAGGAACCTGGAGCGGCCGGAGAAACAGGCTGAGAGGAACCTCGTGAAGTTCAACGAAGGGCAATGCCAAGGAATAACCCCACTCCCCAGGAAAGGCTGGGGGCTGCCCGGCTGGAAAGCTGCCCTGCGGGGAAGGAGCTGGGGGTCCTGGCGGATCCCAGGCCATCAAGGTGCCCTCAGGGCAAAGATGGCCTGCAGCCTGGAAAAGGGTACTGCCAGCAGATCGCGGGAGGTGATCCTTCCCCTCTTAGCAGCTGAGGAATTACTAAATTTCTAAAAACGTACTATTCCGACTTCGAGGCCTCTCCAAGCACAGTTTACTAAACTGTGCTTGAAATTCTCGTGTGTTTCAAGGCACAAAGAATCAAACATTGAGGAAGGCGTCTTAGCAATCTACCATTATTCTTTCCATTAATACTCTAAACAGCTCTAAAAATTTTTACTGAGCACCCCAATACTCTTCACCCTCAAAGCCGTACATCTGCTGTCCTTACAAAATTAAATCTGTATGGCCACTGGTACAGGGAATGGAGGCAAAAGCATTTTTCATGCTGTGAATATGTTTGAGACTGCACAGACAGATTCACTAAGGAATCGCTATCCTTCATATCTAACAAAGTAAATTTTATTCAAATTCTATATTTTTGTGTATTAAAAGGTACAGAATTTAAAAAACAATGATATTCATTGTGTTGAAAAATTCTAGATGAGAGGCTAACTTGGTAAAGTCAGAGAGCACAATGAAGGCAGGTTTACAACAGGAGGACTGTTCCAAGGAAGAGAGGCTGCTGTTTCTCCAAAGTACAAACAGCTGCACTTTACTACTTGGAACTCTCTCAGAGGCCCCAAAATTCCTCATTGGCTCAGACTCATATTTAGCATTGCTTCTTGCCTGGGAGAGGGCAGACCCCAGGAGGATGCACAGAAGATACTACAGCACACAGAACATGTGAACTGACCCACAGCTACTCGTATCATGTAACTACTCCTATAGGTGGGGTATGACCTTCAGATTCCAAGTTTATACTCTACAAAAACGATGATAAATCAACACAGTGTAGGACACAGAAAACACCAACCACCTTTTTTGTGACCATGTGAAGAAAGTGACTAACCAGTCACAACTTTTCACAAAAACTTGTGAAATACAGTTAAACAGAGAATCAGATCCCATCATTGATGGATCCAATGCAGTCCAATAAAGGGTCAGAGAAATGCATTTTTTCTTTCAGATGTGGAAAGGTCTAGAAGACTGTGAACCTAGGTCAAGTTCTGCTCTAGCTGACTGGGCCTCTGACACAGCAGGGCAGCTGCCCTTGGCTCCCTCTGTCAGTGAAGAGGTGCAGTTTGGTCGGATTAACAGATTTTTAGATCTGCTCAAACCTGTAATGATGGACAAACCCCTCCAATAACTGCATTTCTGGGTCAGCTAGGTGCTTAAAGTTAGCTGCCACAAATGCAGGACCTTGTGCTCACAGCACATGAATTCTGTAATCTTCCCCAAAGAAATGCCCATTTACTTGAAGTCACTCCTTGTGTATTAGCAAACAAATTTTACTTGCTTTCAGAATGACTCACTGTAAGTACTGCTGTTCACACAGCTCACCCTCCAAAACCAGTAATTCACAGAACTATAGCAAATGGATTTCTAAAGTGAAGTATAACTGTGGCTGGGAACTATTTCTGCAAATGCTGGTAAGCAAGTGAAGTAGGCTTGAGAAACTGCTACAGCATACAATAATAAGCAGACTGAAGAGAGTATAATTAGCCGGCGCACTATTCATTAGTATTGCCTTGTGTTGCAGACACTACGAACCATTCAAATGATACAGACCTGTTACTGTCTCCATTACCATTTCTTCTTTTCTCCTCGTCACTAATGTGCGTATCTTACCTTTTTCTTTTGCTCAGACAGATGTCCTACTTTTTCTGCTTCTTTTCCTCATCAACAGCAATTCGGCCTTTTGTTCAGACTTTCAGATTTCACTATATATCTGTCATGAGCAATTTTTCTATATATGTGCTTTCTTGGCAGAAAGCAATTAAGAAATATAACCCTCAGAAAAGCCAAGTACTGTAGGAGTATAAATGCTCTAGTGTGCTAGGGGAACGTATATTCCCTCTAAAGCTATTCCAATGCTTATAATATATCCCGGAGAACTGCAGCAACTGAGATACAAAAGACTTAAGAGCTCAAGATGCAGAATGTATACAACTCTTGCTGAAAGATTAGCAACAGGATTGCAAAAAAAAAAAAAAAAAAAAGTTAAAAATGGACATCACCTCCTCTTAAAATGTTAACTTTTGCCTCCTGGTGCTTCTTGAAGAAGGCAGCTGAAAAGTAAGACAGCAATCTTTTCCTATGTTGTCTTGACCATACACTAAGACTCAACAGGGGGGAAATCAAGGGTAGGTTTAGGGTCTGTTGGAATGCAGCTGTCTTTGAAAAAATGCTAAGACTGTGACTTCTATAGGAACATGGATAAAACTGAAAAAATACAGAAGTCAAAATTTCTTTCTCAAAATTGGTCAAATAATAAATTGATATTTCAATAAAGAGCTGAGACGGATCAGTGGGGCATCACTTCCATAATGCATAATGTATATATATCCTGCATACACATGCACGAGCCAACAAAATGGTGTACTTCGTAAATTTTCTACCTACTGATTCTTCTCTCCATAGCTGCTCTTCTACCAATTTCTGGTCAAATTTACCAACTTTCTCCACAGAAATTAGAATAATTTTCAAGCAAAGAACTCTGCAGCAAAGAAACGTTTCAATGGTGAAAAAAAAGTCCTTGACAAACAATCATATTTTTAGTTATCCATCACACACACATCACTACAGTGATATTACAAAATACTAATTACACTAGTCGTTTATTACTAAATAGTATTCCTGAATCTGTTTTCCTCAATATATACACTACTAATTTCAAAGCAGCTGTAAAATGTAACAAAACACGACTCAAGGTAAAATCAAAGTCCCCGATTTTCCGTTCAGTACACAGACTAATTTCTGCTATTTCATACTCTTCTTAAACACGCTATACACTTGGGCATAAGCCACTATAAGCAGTTCAAGGCAGCCTGAAAGACCAGTAATCCCCACAGTGATTTGAAATTCACTGTAACTTGACCACATAACACAACGTACTCAAATGACCAGAGACAGTTTTTGAAAGCCACTAAATATTTACCTGACCCCTTGTGAACTCTTAATAAAATACTTGGCTGTATGGGCAGGCAAACAACAACTAACATTTATACAAGCTGCAATTCCCACCGAGCGCCTACCGCTCATGGCCAGCTCCCGGGCTGCAGCTCCTTCACCTCAAAGCTGAGGTCTCTCAGTCGGGAGAACCTGAAGGTGCATCTTTATTAGCAACATTCTAGAAAAGTGCAATTTAAGTCAGCCTCAGTAAAAATGTGGGATCAGGCTTTTGTCTAAGAATTAGATGCTACAGCTCCAGGAGTATTTTGAAAATTCTCTTCCTCCTGAACGATGTGCAAGGGTCCTATAAATTGCCAGGGATGAAAGGGAGCAGAAGTCACACCACGCACCTTCTCCAAGTATTCTGTTATATTACATTAGGACCCATCAACATGTTTATCTTGGACCATGACGCAGTACATTAGGTATGTGGCTGATGGAAGAATCATAGACTGAGGTTAAACAAAAGAGAACAGTGACAAAATTAAAAAAAAAAAAAAAAGTCGTGGAAGTATCAGGAGGCAGAAGAAACAAGATAGCAGTTAATGGAATCAGAGAAAGCATACTGTCATTTATACAGATGAAATTTTCCAAAGGTACTAAGCACATTCTTTCAACCATCTGATCTGAGTAGCAATTATGTTCTAGAAGGCATTAGACTTGGCAATATTTGATGTACTATTTTTGCTTCAATGATTTTCCTAATGTTATAGAAAATAATATAAATACATTGTAAGAACTATAAGCAGCAAGGTTATCTGGCACAAGAACGCATTTTACCTGATATTTATTACGACACTGAGGGGAAATAAGGCTACGCAGGGACCAGAAAGAAAACCTACTTTATGTTAAGGCCATTGAAATGCTGATTAGCAGACAGTTAACTAAGGTAATCATCTTAATTTCTCTAAAAACATGATCATTTACACCAATACACGTTCAACCACTTTTTTTTTTTTCCTTGAGGTTAGCAATAACACGTGTGTTCTGACAGAAAGGATAGCAAAGCTACCTTGACTTGCTGGTCTTTGACATTTCCAGTTCCGAAACAGGCATGCCCAGGCTTCCCTACAAGCACTTGGGCAGGAGCCCCCTTTCACTTGGGATTATACTTTGCATAAAGGAAAACTGCAGCATCTTAGTTTATACTTTGGACTGTTTGACAAATTATGCTATTACTAGACTATTCCTCAGAAGTGACCTTTTGGAGAGTTCCCAAGCCAATACAAAAAAAATCCCTACCCCAACCAATCTGTATTCTTACCCAGTTCATACCTTGTGACAGGAAGCCAAAACCATAATGATTTTAACTATTTAATTTGGTCAATGACTTTTTTTCTTCTAACGTAACTTGTTTCTGATGGAATTTAGGAAGTTAAGAAAATTCAACTTAGAATAATGTGAATTTTTGTTTAATTCTTCAAGAAAAGGACAGTTACTAGATCACGTGGATCAGTCAATATTATTTACTGCAAGGTCTTCATGGTGGGTAATTATTCATTTAAATTTCAGTCAGTAAAAACAAAACAAAAAAACAGTAGGGTAACTAGTAATATAATCTGTCAGGGCAAAAAATAAAGAATCCAGGGGAAAAACCTTGAAAAGTCTGCTTCATGATGTGAATGTGAAACAGACAATCAGCTGCCAATCTGTTTTGTTCATATCCTGAAATTCTGCACAATGAGTTGATGTTTATACATTTAAAATTTGGTTGTAATAAAAAGCAGGAAGGCCAGAACTCCAGAAATACTTGCTGCAAATGTTTGGTCAGAAAAGCTAATCCCCCTGAAGCTCAAGAACACGGCAAAAGGGGAGGAGGAGGTATCTCCAATCCAGGCTCAGGTGCACTCGTTTTGCTGTGGAGGGGAACACGAGGAAACGCACACAGCTCCATGGAGAATGGGGCTGGCGCTGCGAACTGACGACTCCACATTCTTTTCTCCCTCCTCTTCCCGCATCTGTTCTGGCTGGCACCCGGCCCAAGAAATCCAACTGATGTCACCTGCCCAATCCAGCACTGCTGGAACCCGCTGCTCTAGGCAAAAGCAGACCTCAAAAGCAGGCAGACAGCTCAGCAATCTGGGGGAGGCGAGGCAGTTTACGTGGAACCGTGGCCTGGAAAGCACAGCATAAAGTCGCCCGTGACCGTTCTCTCCACCCGCAGCCGCTGCTCTGTCGCCTCGCAGATCCCCAGCTCCTGCTCTTCAGCGAGCAGATCAGGGCAGCGTGCGGTGGGTCGCAGTAACAAGTGGTCATCATAACAGATGTGGGGGAAAAAACCCAAAACAAACAGGAAAAAACCCCAAACAGAACTAAACCAAACACCACAAGCATTTTGCAGCCGCGCAGGGAAGAAGCCAGATGCCAGCTCCCAGGACAAAGCGCGGTTTGCAAACAGACCTCCCAGAGCTGGGAAAGGAAGGCGGCGTTCCCTGAGTGACACCTCCCAGCAGAGACATGCCTTGCTGCGTGCCCCAGAGTTAGAAAGTTTAACCGCCTCCTCCGTTTCCATATGCTCTTACCATTATTAGAGAGGAACTATTTAAGGTAAGGTTATGCTCTGTAACTCTGAATACGTAATAACACCCAGTTTTTAGTACCAGGAAGAATCAGGCAGGACTGATCAATTTCAAAGATACCAGGTCCTACTGTAAGACAAAGATGCATCTATTTAATGGAAAATTAAAATACATTTTTACCTACAAATGCACTCTGCAAAATTGGGCAGTTAGTTAATTGTACCAAATTCACAGTATTTAAAATTCACAGTATTTATATAGGGAGAGCAACCAAATGCTCTACAGAAACCCTTCTCTAACCCCTTTTTTAAATGATTCCTAAATTAACAGAAAACTAAATATCAAAAAACTAGCACAAAGCAATACTAATTCTCTAAGATAAAACCACCACAAGGTTTACTGTGGGGATAGCAACAGTAAGACACAGATTTATTTTCAGTTCTCTCATTAAATATAAAGCAGGTAGGGTTTGCTTTCACTTAAGATGTTTGCATAGGGCTGATGCTGCAAGGCCAAAAAGATACTAAAAAATGGTGATGTCAGACAAAACCAAATCTATGAAGACCAGTTTCCCACATCGAAAGGGTTACTGTCAGCTTTCCCTGTACTTGGCTAGTGTATCATTACCCACAAAGCTCACATCTGCAAAGAACAAAAAATTATATTTCACTTGCTCAGTTAAGATCAGATATTTTAATCCAGTAAATTAAAAACATGTAGTAGATCTCAAATAACATCACCACAAATTAATTGATTTCTGAAAACCACTCTGGTTGTGGCTTTAAGCACCAAATTGTAGCAGCTTTTTTTTTTTTTTTCCATTTCATACTTCATCTATTACTAAAAACTTTCAGAAGTTGCTAGTACACAGCCTCACTTCAAAGAAATGGTAATCATTTGAAAATATATTTTATTTATGAAATTTTTATGCCCAGAATTGATTCACAAAAGCATATTTAGGCCTTGGATTACATCCAAACTGATAAATAATTATGTTTTAAACTACTTCCATTGTAATTCCTAATATTCCTTATTTTACTTGTTCTTTTTTAGTGCTGTAGGCATGAATGCACACAACTGACTGGAGAGCAAAAAGGGCAGCAACGTCAGACACAAGGAGAGTGACTATTTAATGGGCATACGTTAAGAGATGAAAGTCATCACAGAGTTGTTGTCAGATTTGTTTTCTAAAATTCAGAATCAGAAGATTAGTCTTAAAATGAAATGTCTATCTTTGCGCTGCTTACTAAACCATAGTGCCATAATACCCACCATTTTGGCATCAGGATCAGGCATTCAACATATTTCTGAACGTAAATCAATAAAACACGCAAACATTAACTACGTGACTACCTCACTGTCAAAGCAGCAGCAAAGTCTGCCTTTTCAAAGGTGTATCAGCCTGAGTAACTCTGGGAAAACACAGATAGATTTGCACGTCTCCTTCAGAATAGTTCTCCTTCCCTAACGGTTGCTATGCAAATAGAAGCAACCTTTTATTGAGAGTACAGCTTGTCCTCGTAGATGAACAACCCTCCTGAGCACATTTCCTTCACTCGGTAGCATTCATTTACTGAATCTTTCCCACAGCGAAGTATGTTCAGAGAGAGCTCAATTTACAGTTTAGAGTGTTGTGGGGGTTTTTTAGTTTTCCTCCCCCCGCCCCGAGCTGAATGATAACACTTTATCTAGAGTAGGAGACAAAGCAGACAATCTGCAGTATGTTGCCAATATATGAACAAACCAAAATAATTTTCACTTTAAAGTATGTGTGAATTTAAAATTCCTCCAATGACTCAGACTGATAATCAACAGAAGCTGACAGACAAAATCCTGAGGGACTGGAAGACCCGCTACCACTTTTGAAGATGTTAGCAATATCTACGTGCTCACCTGTCAATGGAGAGCAGGCTGAAATATAGAGTAAATTGAGACCCAGGGACTTGGCCAGACCCATTCTGCAGCGCAGGCATGCCGACTGGCGAGCCTTCCTAGTGCCAAGCAGGTAACACCGTGCTTTGAAGGTGTATTGTTTAGGTAAAGCTTGTAGCTTTCCCAAATTGTCCATCTCCCCTCAACCTATTTAAAAGGATTTTTTGTTTGCTGCTATGCCTCAAACAGGACTTCGGCTGGAACGGCTGCGTTGCCATTACAGTTTGGGATTTCGTCCTGCACTAACAGATGCGTGTTGACACACAGAGTAACATTTAAGTACAGACCATACCTACGGTGAAAATGACCTCTGAGCAGCCAGTCTGAGCAGCTTCTGTTTACCTTAGAAGAGCCATTTGGCTGCTGCCTTTGGAATTACTATGGCTAAATATAAGCACAGAGTAGTAAAAGGAAGTTCACGAGTGCAGCTTCAATCATACTGAAGTCAATCACAGAATTCCTAATGACATCAGATCGATCAAGATTTACCCACATACCTTCAAATCACACAAACCAGCCAAAATCAGACCTTCAACAGTCTGAACCTTCAATACATGCGCGTGACAAACACCGCCCAGAAGATCAGGTGCAGACACCCTTGCTATCTTCACTAAACATTTTTGTTCACAGCGGTTATGATTAGTTCTTTGCAGGAAGCAATCCCTATCCCTTCCTTTTCACCCAGATAGTTTCTCATTTACATTTGGCAGGTCTCTCAGCCGAGGGGAACAGAAGCCCGTTCCTCTGACTCACTCCACAGCATGCCGAGCGCGAGTCACACGGCAGCACAAAGCGCTCCTGACATCCGAAAGGATGTTCCATGAAACTGGAATTGAACTGGGAAAGCTGATAATGTCACAACTACTGTCAACCAGTACAAAGCTTGACTAGTGTGCCTTGTAGAGCATCTCTTGCAACCCTACGCTTCAAAACGGCAAACATTATGCAAAACCTTCGTGAATCCATCTCGGGCTAGAAACCTGCACACTGAATTCTGCAACGCTGAATGTGAGCAAACACGCCGCTACGTCACTGCAAGCTGCATCGCCCAATATACCGCAATCATTTTCCAACAAGTAGAGTTCACTTGTGTTTATAATAATTCAGCGTGCTGGCAAGCACGCTCTGATAGAGTTTCTAAAAATAATGAAGTGTTGGTAACACAGCAACTACAGCAGCCTCTGCTTTCACATCTTTGGAGAGCGAGCATAAGACTCACTAAGTTGGAGGAGATTCTGCTCAACTTTTCAACAACAAAGTTTAGCTCCACTCTCACGGAATTTGAAGCAAATAAATGCCTTGTGGGAGTATGATTCTGTGAATATAAAACCACACTTGAAGTAGATTTTGAGTAACTAAACAGTTAGCATACTTGTAATTTAAAGGCTTTACAACACTAAGTACTAAAAGTTAAATGTGTTATTGCCAAAATGCACATTAGAGGAGTTTTTCGCTATCCAGGATATGTGCAAAATGTCATGGATATAATTCTTCGCTTTGGTAATAATGCTTTAAATTTTATTTAGCAACATAAAAATATTTTTAAATGTGATGTAACAGAATCCCTCCAATAATATTGCTATTTCCACATCTTGATATGCCATGGTTTTTATTTACAGGATGTGGAGTAGAAATAATTTTAAAAGCAGAAAAACTTTAGAAAAAAAACATTACACTAACTGTTTTAAACACTCACTTGAGGTAAAACTTAGGCTATAAACTTCTCAAGGAGGATTATCAGCCTCTAATGTCCTGTTTGAAAGGATTTTCACTGTTTGATGAATACCTTTCTTTTTAATTTTAAAATAGATAGCTTTTGGTAATAAGAACATTTAAAATACCAAACTCCAGAGTTTTATGCTTTTGTGTGTGTGTCCAGCAATGTGTTGAATCCTGAAGTTAATACTGAAGTAAGCAAGCTCCTGTGCCTTACTTCTTATAAGCAGTGATTATATATTATTCTTTACCATTAAAAAAAATCCTCTATGTAGTAGGATTAAGAATGTGAGACTTCAACAAGTAACTGAAAAGAAGGCCAGTCGGGTCATAGAAATTTACAGCTAAACCTTTCGGAAGATGAAAATTCTACCTTACAACAAAGTTTATATTTTCTTACTCTTTTCTAAAAGATATAAAATGTAGCCTGGAAACACGAGTCACCAGGAAGGTCAGTCTTTTCAGTCCATGCTGCAAGGGAAGATGAAGCTTTCTACTAAAGTAACCAAAAAACTCTGAATTTACACCACAGCATGCAGTGCAGTGTATATCTTATCCACATAACTCCTCTAATCAGAAGCAAGTTTTTCTTTTGAGTTTCATTGCCCACACCCTGTACCCCTCGCCCCCAAGGAGTCAGACCCGGAAACCAGAGAGGTGTCTGGGCAATGATAATGCTCGGGCCTTTCACTCTAGAATTTGCTCTTTCCACGTATATGAGAGACAGCCCACCGTTCTGCTAGGTTTATAATATCAGTGGCTTTAAAGAGAGCAAAGGTGAGTTTTTTCCTTTTTATTTATTCATTCTCTCTGGAGACAGAAACCTGCATGGTCATACTGCTGATTTTATGAATGTATTTTTCTGTACATTATTGCTGATTTTTGGAAGCTACCAATGCCATCCTATTCCATAGAAAAATAGATAAAAGCACCAGATTTTAGATGATGTATGCAGTAATACATTTTATAATGAGATTTAATCTGGAAACTAAGCAAAGACGGTAGATTTGGATTTAGAATAGCAGTTTGAACTAGAACAGTCATAAAACACACACATTCCTAAATTCTGCACTGCTTGACAGCTTTCCTCAAATAGGAAAACAGCTGAATAGCTGAAAAGCAATCAAAACTCTGTATCTGGTTTATTGTCTGTAATTTTCTGCAGCTAGAGCTATACCAAAGCAGCGCCGGTTGGCACCTTCGGTGTTAAGACTGTCAGCATTTCCATTATACATTGAGGGCCTTATAAACTCGGCTTTAAAGAGATCACTGTGTACTGAAACTTAGCTTACAACTTTTCCATGCAGGAGCAAATAGTTTATTACTGCTGTTAAAAAAAAGTGATGTTATTTCCAGCTCTTCTGCTCAAAGTTTTATTCTTGTTTCTTTACAGAGAAATACCAAAAGATACAGCTTTCAGGGAGAAAAAGACAAACACCTAACAAGAAATCTAATAAAATCCAGAATCATTTCCCAGGTTGCTCTGAAAATGTGTAGGGATAGGGCAAAGACAGCACTGCCAATTCTTGACTCTGAGAACTTGATTAAAAATTACGTATGGAATTTTTGATTTTGCAAGCTAACTTACACTACTTGCAGTGTGATACTTGTCCTCCACTCTAAAAAATTTAAAAAAAAAAAAATCAAAAAAAACCCAAAACCAACCAAAACACCACAAAAAAACCAAAAACCAACCAAAACACACAAACAACAAAAAACCAACAAAAAACCACAACCAAAACAAATCCCAAAACCCCCCAAAAAACCCCAAAAGCAAACGGTCTGCTCCTTAGTACTTTTCTTCTTGTAAAACTGCTTTCTGCTCTGCACTGTTTGAAGACAACAGTCCACCCCTTCCAGGACAGGAAGAGCTTTTAGGAGGAGACCTGCAAGCTGATGGAAAGGGTAATTAAGAAGGGGGCCGGGTGATTTCTGAAGGGGGGAGGAATCACACAGGAAGAAAGGCCCAAGGAGGGCTGTAACCCAGAGAGAAGGGGGAGGAGGACAGTAATCTCCAGGCACAGCCTGCTGTGGTCAGGGAGAGACCTCTCTTTCTCCACAACCTCGAGCTCGGTTTGTTGAGGAGAGAGAAGGGCAGGAGAACAGATTTGGTCCTTGACCGAAACCCCAAAAGGCTTGAGGGACAGGATCCATCACCTCTACCTGCAGATGTCAACAAAGAACAGAGGCTGTCCAGAGTCATCTGCACTCCCTGTATAGCAAGTGGAGAGACAGGAAACTCACAGCACGATTCATTTGAGCTATTTTAAACATCCAGCTATAAGGGCAACGTGAATTATGTTCTAGAAATGCCTATTATGGTCCAGACAGCAATCCCTGAAGTAGGTCTCCAAAGTTAGACATGTGCAATATAAAAGATGAAGCTGTCGCGCAGCATTAGTCCCGCGCAGCACCAGCAGCGAAGGCAGCCTTTTAACAGTGCAGAACACTTTGCCGACCAATGCCGGGTGCGGGGGAGCTGTACCGCTGCAGCTGTCCTCGAAGAGATCTGGGCAGAAATACTTCCTTCTGACATAGCTCTTCTCTGTTTGAGAAGACCTCTAAATTTTCAAGAATATGCTCCTGCTAAAATACAGGGCAGCAAATAAACCGCTAACAACGTGACCTTTCTTGTCCTGTCCCACTGAGAACGCTGTACTGCACTCCGACATCACTTCTGACAGGGAAGGTGCAGTGGCGGCTCAGCCCCAAGCGTCACGTGCTGAGCCCAGACGCGTGAAGGCACCGCTTCGAACCTTGCACAGGAATTACCGCTCCGCCTGCACGGGCGGATGAACAGGCAGGCGGGGGGGTCTCTAACGCCAAGAGGTTTCACTCTGCATGTTGGATCTTCACGGAGCGACCGCTGGTTCTAACATATTCATCCACACAAAAACAGGACAGCAAACAGTTAGAGACACTCCTTAGGAACAGGATTTGTCCCATTTTTGTCTATACTTATTCTTTGGAATCCTTAGACATTTAGACTTGGTTCAGAAATTATAAAAGAAGCAATTAAACCTCTTTACCAATTCAAAAGCACCACCATTTCCCATACCAACTAAAAAAGTATCAGCGTGGGGGCTAGTTAAAGATGACAAATGACATTAAGTGCTGAATGCTGTGTCAAGGACAGGCTGGTGAACAACCACAGGAGTGGGCTAGAGCAGCACCACAAAAAAAAAAAAAAAAAAAAAAGATGTCTCTCTGTGGACTTCATTAACTAAACTGAAACAAGTAAGTTCTTGCAATGGTTATGGAATAAGGGGAAAAAAACCCTCTTCATTTTATTTAATCTTTAAAGATTTCCATATCAGTTTTTCTTGTGCAGATCAGCAACACATAAACCATTTGGTACCTCAGCACTACCTCAGAAAAGAGACTTTCCAACTTTGTCAGAGTTTACACTGAAATATTAAAGGTTGTGGGGTTTTTTGTTGTCTTTTGTGTGTTTGTTGTTTTGTGTTTGGTGTTTTTTTTTTGTTTGTTTGTTTGTTTTTTTGTTTTTTAAATCAAATGGATCCATTTATGTACAAAAGTAAAAACACAGAAAATTCAATCCAGGACTGAATTTCATATTAACCAAAACGTCTCTCCTGCTTTGCAATTCACACTGGTTAAAATACAAGTCAGTACTATTCCTCCTCTGCCCTTTTCATTGTCATACAGTGGTACGTGCCTTATACCTTAAGGCTTAGCAGAGAGCAAGTACAGATAACGGCTGCTCCTTCAAGAGCTACGTCAGCTCACAGGATGGAATTGCTACTTAGGAAATTCTTCTTTTCCAACCCACTGGATCGAAGACAGACTAGAAAACTGAAACAAATGGGAAAGTAAATGCTATGGTAGATATATGGCCTAAAGATGTGGCCAACGGAAGCTCCCCTGCAAATTCGTCATCTTCAACGGACTGCAAACAATGAAATTCATTTCACTTTCTTTTGCTTCCTGCGGTGAATTCTTCGCTACCTAATGGTGATTCAGATGTTTCTGCCTTGAATATCACTGTGCACAGAAAACTATCTCCAGCTGAGAACAGTGACCCACAATGCTGAGAGCAGTAACTCACGAGGCAACGATATACAGAAATATAAAGAAGATAGAGTAGCACTAAGGCAAGCACTTCCTATTGAAAACTAAGTGATTTTTGTGAGTTGCCTACAGAATAAATATTCAAGCTAAAAAAAAGCATGATATTGGTCATCCCTTAACTAGTCTTTATTTTTTCTTTCACTGTATTACATTTTTTCCAATGTGTAAAGTTGAATAAAACTGGATTTCTCTCATTTGACACTCCTCCCACCCCAACCACATGCCAAGACTTCCATATCATAGACTATGACTGTCTTAGAGCATGGTGTGTCAAGAGCTTTTAACCAAAAATGGGATAATAGTAAACACCAATCTATGAGGCAAGTTAATTGGCATTTTTTCCCTTTTATTTGATAATATATGATATTGGATATCATGATCACATGCCTTTTCTGATAATTGCTGTCAATATATACAGCTGATCGGTCAGCTAAATGTACTTTTCTGCATGGAGAATTTTTATGCATTCCTGAATATAAGTGCCTATATATCTGATATTAATTCACAGTCCAACTCAGGTAGAAACATTGTAGTAGGGTTGTACTGTGTACAAAAGGTCTGTAGAACTGTTGAATTCTTTAGATACATGTTTCTAACATTAAATAGAGAAGAAATGTGCATCTTTTATATGCAAAATTTAGTATCAGGTATTTAGAAACGCTGCTGAACACTAGAAAATTTTCACCAGCAGTTCCCCCAAATCTATCAGTCATCTCCTTGATCTGCTTTCCCTTAGGTCAAACCCACAAATAAATAATTCCCGATATGATTAAACAGATTCGACTCATAGATCTCCTCATGGGATATAAGAGAGGATGGTTTAAGGATTTGAACTTGCATAGTAGTAGCAATTTTATCAGTGGATTGCTGTCTATTCTTTGCAAAGTTTTGCCCTCGTAGAAATCTATTCCAAACCTCAGGAAGTCACTAAGGTAAGAAGTGGTATCTAGCAACTTTTTAATGCTGGAAAGGTACCACTGAAATGAATTAAAATGGCAACTGGAACAGAACTTAAGAGGAGCATTCATCCCCTCTAGAAAAAAAAAAACCTGTCAAAAATCCATGGTGCTGTATGTCATAATATAGTAACACATTAAAAGTACATTATTGTATGATCTGAATAAGAGTTTTCTCCTCATCTGCATTCCAGTCGTGTAATTATCAATTGCTAATTACTGATTTTGTAGAGGGATTCTAACACAGCTTTATTAACAGCAGTTGGCTCTGCTCTAGGTGATAAAAATTATTCCCGATCAAACACAACGCTCCCCACTGACACATGGGAAGTCCACCACCTCAATGATAGGCAGAGATTTCCCGTGCAAGCATTTCCATTACAACAATGGAACCCGTACCCCTTTCTCCACCAAAATCCAGGGTACCAACAGAAGTGAGAAGTTCTGAATGACCCACGACAAAGGGCAGAGTAAGGCAGGGAAGCAGACGTGACAGCCTTTGGAAAGGCAGCGGCGAGTTCCATATTCTTCAGATGAACTTTTTAACCAGTTCCCACAGAGTCCATATGGAAGCTATCATGCACACTGGCTGTGTTCACCCAACCCCGCTTCTGCTTCCACAGAAAGGAAGCTTTGCCAAAGAGGGCGTCTCAGCTGGAGTTTGGGCACTCAGTCACTAGTTTGCCACACGGCACCGGCCTGAACGAGGCCCACGTCTTCGGTGCCCACGTTCAAGGCTTTTGGGCACTGTGTAACGCAGAATTTTGGCCCTTGATGACTGCTGAGCTTGCTCTTTTTGGTTTACAGGCCCCAACCCAGCTAACACCTTAGGAGCAAGAGTAGATTCTCTGTACTTTCACAACAATATTTATTCTAAAATTATTTTAAGAAAGGAAGATAAAAGCTGAGGGTGTGAGAAATGCAGACTCGCAGAGTCGAGAGATGCCCTTTCTGTTGGTTAACTAAATATAATCCAACACTACTACTACAACATTTTAGTAGGCCACTTTGTATTTTTATCACAACAAAGATGCCTTTGTCAGGTCTCAAACAGTTGTCCAATACATGAGATTTTTGAAGTGTTTCCCACAAATACAGCTATGCACTCATAGACCTCAAATTATAAACAATGTGCGTATTTGTTATATGCCACAGTATATATACACACTTAGCAGTAGCATATTGCATTACATATAAAATATCAGTAGCCAAAAGAATTTGTAACAAGCCTTCCAAATAAAATTTTTCATGATTGGAGATAAGCTCATACTTAATATTTTATAATGACTTGTAATGAAATACATCCTGCTTGCCCCAAAGCACTTCTGTCTAAAACAGAAGATATTTGAAAGGTCATAAACACTTGGTAGCAGTAGGACTGCAGACGCCCGCTTGAATGTTTTCGCTCAAGATAAATAAGGCTGTAGCAGCTGCTGCTTACAGCCCCAGGCCCATGCCCTATATCAATCAAATACACACAAACCTGTTTAACTGGAACAGCCTAGATTTTTTGGTGGTGGTGGTTTTTTTTGGGGGGGAGATTGTTTTTTGTTTTGTTTCTTTTTATACTAACAACTACGAAACATGGCAACTTTTCCCCTCAGCTAATAAAACAAATATTTCAGGCACACCCTTACTTAGCATCATAGGTCCTCCAAACAAACTTCTGTGGGATAGATTAAAAATGACACCTTACTAAAGAATGTTTTATATGTAGACAAAATAAAGCAAATCTTTCACCAAAATGATTTAGTTCCCCACACTTCCTATGGCATCTTGCCTAGCCAATCACCTCTACCCACAATTTTTCCAGGCTTGCTACAAATATGAGAAAACACCACCAAAAAAGTTTTAAGTTTCAATTAATTCTTTATTTTTGAAACTTTTTGCACTAAAGAATGCAAGTACCATTTGGACTGAGCGCCTCTCTGACTGCCATGCTTCATGGCTGACTAAATTGATTTCACATGGTAACTAAAACTAAGAGCATGTAGGAACAAATTTCATAATTCTCCTCTGGAAACACTGAAGTATGTCTTTGGTATGTGAATCATAGCTACAGTGAAGATTAAAGAAGTGAATCTGGGGAGCAGATCCTTTGAGAAAATGAGAATTACTCCAGAGACACTGGTGCGCATCTCTGCGAGCTGCACTGATCTGTAAACCTCTGATGCTTTTGGACTAGGTTTGACATGCTATAGCTACTTATATAATTGGTTATGGTGGTTCTCCGAGAACGGCTCTTATTGGGAAGGAACAAGGGATAATAAATAAGAAAGAAAATCAGACATGCTTCCCCCCCGTTTCATTTTTAGTATGAGATTTAGATTCATTTTAGTATGAGAACACATAACATCCTGTGCTGCATACGTGGAAGTCAAATGAAGAAGAGAATCAGTGAAGTTTCTGCATTCCAAATTTTAGCTGAAATGTCAGGCTGGCAGGAAAGATTATACTGTACGCTACTTGACAAAATTGCTAGCTTAGAGACCCTGAAATGAAACCTGTACTGGCAAGGGAAATATTTATTATTATTATTATTTATGTCAAAGCTTAGGGATACTTTGTGATTTTTGACTCACAATGTCTACTGAAGAGCTAAAAAGAAGGTTACACAGGAATAACTTGGAGACTATTAGCTTTTTCACAGGAAAGCTGCACGCTACTTGACAAAATTGCTAGCTTAGAGACCCTGAAATGAAACCTGTACTGGCAAGGGAAATATTTATTATTATTATTATTTATGTCAAAGCTTAGGGATACTTTGTGATTTTTGACTCACAATGTCTACTGAAGAGCTAAAAAGAAGGTTACACAGGAATAACTTGGAGACTATTAGCTTTTTCACAGGAAAGCTGCAGAGTCATCATATAGCCTTGCTGCAGTGAGCAGCTGTCTTTCTGTACTACATTTCACTGAACAAAAGCGCAGGAGAACAAGAACACACAGCAATGAAGACCAAAATCTCTGCTAGTGAATCTGTTTTCACAGCTGGAGACAGAGCGCTTGCTATTCTATATACAGCATCACTGAGCTTAGGAACTCAAGTGGGCAGTGTTAAATTGCACAGTAAAGCAATTTAAGCAAATGACTAATCTAAACCCTTAAGTTTCATTCCTACTTTGGTCTTTTAAAAAGTGGCTTAAAAACATAAACCAATCCCATTATAACAAAGAAAACCCAGGAGATTAATTTTGTCATCTTAAAGCAAAATCAAGGCAAATATAAACAACAAGACAGCGTACTAAGTTGTGCCAAGCTACTTGTACAGTTGTTTGATCAGGACTTGTGGCACACAAAAACAGGACATGTTTTTAATTTCCAGAAGGAAAAAACAAAAAAAAACCAACCCAAAACTCCACACCACCACACCCTCACCAAAAACTAAAGATATCGCGTCCCCCCAACTTCTTGGTACCTTATCTGCTAAATCAACATCTTGATTAGAATTATCATAAGATTTCTATAGTCTTAGATAGCATTGCTTTACAATGCACATTTTAAAATAAAGCTATATACATATGTACATTATATTAGATGCTGAAGCATTTGTTTTTAAAAACAGTGCATGATGAATTCTTCATGCAGCAAGGTCTCAGCCAACAAAATTAACATGAACACTTAATTTGCCATTTGAATGTTCTGATTTTTAAAAATCTTTCCAGCTGACGTAAGACTGAATTAAGAAACACACGTGACATTAGGATCTCAAAATATTACACTGTATGTAATCATAACTGAGAGCAAAGTTACGTTAGATTAGAAATAGAGATGATTCGTGCCTTGCTCCAGAGAAACGCGGAACATTCTAGCGCTAACGATGGCAATGCTTCCATTGCTGCACGGCTAGAAGCCTTTGTATGGCAATTCTCTATTTTACTAGCACAGCGTACTCAGCATCATACTCACTGTGGTGCTGGCTGTTGTAGGACCAGGGATGCCACGACCCTCTTTACCAACCACCTGATTTTGTTCCTCAGGACCACGGGTGACAAGAATTCTGAAGTGCTGCTGCCTCGTATTTTGATCTGGTCTGATTTTAAACAAACATCCCTGTCCTTGAGGAATCCGCTCCACTGAATTGCTTCTGGGTATTTCCAACCCATTCCTGCCATTTCCATGCAGTTCTGAATTCAATCCATCATCTGCAGGGCGAATTTCCTCTGCTGGCGGCTGGACGGGGTAGGAAGTACTCCTTTCTAGCCGTATCCGAGGGTACCTGACCAATCTGTCCCCTTTTGTTCCAGTAAAACCAAAGTTGTATTCGCCTCCTGCACCTGTACCACTTGTCTGCGGTTGCTGTAACTGGAGAACGAAGAACTTTTTCCCTGAATTTGCTGACATGTCTGGCACATGTTGCAAAGACCAGCGCCGGGGTTCAGGGTTGGGAGCATTATTTTGGGCCTCAGGACCAAAGGGTAGTAGAGTAACCTGAGGCATGTCTCCACTCGAAGCCCGATGCTGAATCCTCACACCACTTATGTTTAAACCTGAAGCTGCTTCATTTGCCTCAGCTTCTTGGGTAGTCGATGAAGCATCCTCGCTCTGGTTATTAGAAGGAATAGTACAAAAAATTCTACGATTACAGCAAATAGTTCCATTAACCTGTTGCCCCAACTCTTCCGTCAGCCTGGGTGGGGAATTTTCAGGAGTCACCTCTGGACTGCTCGGGGGAGAAGAATGGTTTTCAGCAGGGGATGCATAATGCTCCCTGAAGTCCAAGAATTTGCAAGGAAGCGTCTCTTCAGGAGGTTCTGGAGTTGCGCACTTGTCCGCGCAGCCGTTCGCAGCTTTGCGCTGAAGAGAGATCTGCATTGACGAGCTTCTCGTTGGACGCACATCAATACTGTTCAGCAGCTGGGGAATAAACATGGATGTACTCCTTTTTAAGGAGCTCACTCCTTGCAAATAGCCGCCACCATCATAATCTGCTCCATGTCGGGATAACGTGTGAGGACTGTTTCTTCTTGGCAAAGTGTGGAATGCCATGAAAAAGTCATCTTCTCTCTCCTGGTCGAGGATCTCTGATTCGGGGGCTGTGTTGCTTCGCCCAGAGCCAAAATGAAACCGCAGCCGATGGGCCATGGTTTTACAGAGAGAAGAAAAGGAGAGGGAGAACAGCAACAATTCAGGCACTGCCAGAAGTTAAAAACCAAAGGCATAAGCTCCAAGAAAAAGTGTCCCATCTGCCAAACTGTTAGCACTGCAGCCCTGATAGCGACAGATAGCAGAAATAGCCCAAGTGGCAAGCAGCATTCCAGGCATGATTGGGTAAGAGCAATCAGCGCTCCTACACACTGTGACATGGGGTAGGATGGTGCAGTCACGTGGCCTCGTTCCCCCTCTCCAATGCAAGCTCGTGGGGGTTTTGTTTTTTCTTTTTTTTTTTTTTTTCCCCTTTCTTTTTTTTTTTTTTTTTTTTTTTTGATTGGGGTTTTTTTGTTTTGTTTTAATGCCAGCAAAAGCCTGAAACAGCACCTTCACAGCTGCTCCTTTTCCATCAGAGAGGAGCGGCCCCAGCGGGAGAGCTCTCACAGCTGACTAAGGCAGTGAACACACTCGGCACAGCTATAAATCTAAACCACATCATATTCACAAGGCACATTTGTATAAAGCACAAACACACAAACTGAACTACAACAAAACCACTTTGTTATAGCATTAAAAGTTTAAGTCAACTCCACATGCAAGTGAGAAAAAATTATTTCAAGCTTAACATTTTGGTGTGCGTTACAGCAATAGGCTATCATGGCAGAGCATGAATAAATATAGCACGGTTATGCTTTCAATTTTAACTGTGCTCATAACACAATTAAGCAACAAACTTCTTGCCTTTAAAAAGCCACAACTTTTACACTGTCCCTACGAACACAATATAACCTACGCTACCCTGCGCAGTCCCTTTTAATGATTAAAAATTACAACAAGCAAAGCGATCGTACATATGGCAAAGATTTCTCACACAATAAAAACAGCAGCAATGTGCAAGATGGCAGGAGACAAAGTTTCTTTTTCAGTTTTACCAGGCAGTAAAGACGAGTGAAAACCAGAGACGGGTGTTGCATGACGTTTTGTACCGATTTGTCTTAAACACCATACAGAAACTCTGCCCATTGCTGGCCAGCCTCCAGTGAGAAAGTTAGCAATATTATGACGCGTGTGATTGCCAGCACAGAATACAGTTACGCGCTCCGAGAGCCAAAAAACCTCAGAAGAAGAACAGACAGACAGGATATACCAAAACGTAAAACAAACACCCTAAATCAGCTCTATTACAAGGCAGAAACTCACATCTGGAGCGTGCTCACAATAGCATTCATTAGCACACACTAGGAAAGAAACTCTGGTTAGCAAGAAGCGTAGCTTCGTTTCAGTGCACGGACATTTCTCCCTGAGGAAAACTTCAAAGCCCAAGTTTTGTCAACAGCTCTGAAAATTTGTAGGTGGAGGATCAATACGCCATCCAGACATTTAAACCTCCGTTTGCAAGCAGCTTGTTTTCAAAAGACAGAAAATGACCAATCACGAGAGAAATGGAAGCTTAAAATGGTACCACTGCCAACAGAGAGCACAATCCTCTATTGTTTAAGTAGACTATGAGCCAACATGGAGAAAAACATGAATAGCTTCTACACAGCAACAGTACAGTAGATTGCCTTTTGGAAGCACAGGTGTTGATATTATTTTCTCTTATTTCTCAGATAAAACGCATTATCCAAGGATACAGCCTCTCTCTTTGTACCGGAGGTGAAGCTTGCATTATATATTCTCTATTTTGATTGGGATATAGAAAAGAAAGGACATATTACAAAGACAGAAAGTGCTTAGATAATCTGGGAACATGAAGAAGAAAAAGTCCTTGCAATAAAAGCCATGCAAGTATCGAGAATAACTATGTCAGAGTACAGCCAAAATAATCAGTTCAACATCTCCTCGTTCTGTAAACACAGCCTGATGGAAAGCTGCTACTCCAAAAACCCCAGCGTACTTGCTTTGCCAGTAGTCAGAACACCTTCTGAAAGGAAAGCAATGGCTCCTGAACCACAGAGTGCTGCCTTCACAGGGAGGTTACGAGCCCAGGGCAGACTGTGTACAAGGGCAGGATCACAGGAAGAACAAAAGAGAAAACTTTTGGGCCCGGGTGAAGCTAATGAGGTTCAACA
>KL254867.1:0-28428 GCA_000699545.1 Podiceps cristatus
AGTAAACGCTCTGAGCGCCCGTCTCCGTGATATCTGAATTCTCGTTGTGACAAGTGCACGGTGATCGGGACACGTCTATTAGGACACGTTACCTACTACAGAGGTTCTTCACTCGTTTTCCCTTGCCGAAAAGGCTCGGAAGTCACTACTAACAGTTTGTTGAACGAACCTACCCACAGTACAACTGGGGGGGGAGCAATCTTGGGGGTGTATGACAGAGACATTTAAAGTCTTATATTACCCTGAAGTGATGGAAGCTGATCAGAGTTTAATATTGTTACAGGGAAGATGAAACTTCTTTAGGATTTCTGGAACTAATTGTAATACGCTCGTTAACTCTGAGCTGTGTGGTGTTAGGGCTGAAGCTAAAAGAAATAAGACTTTTAACGAATCAAAGTGCATCTGTAAAGCTTTCCCACTGCTCTAAGTCATTGTCTCGCTGTTTAGAGATCTTAAAGGTATCACCTCTGTGTCATAGTTGGCAAATTTATTGAAAGGTTACTACAGGGGTAGTAACAGCTAGAGATTACTGCTGCCCCTGTAGTAACATCTTTAAACAAACGTGTATGTTTTTCAATTCATTTCAGTCCTTGTGAGGGCAATAGAAGGGAAAAAAGCAGTCCTAATTAAAAAATACAGGGAATAAAACCCCATCAAAATTACCGTTTATTGTAGTGGAAGTTTGAAAAGCATGTGCTGTTGAAGTAATTTGTAAAACATTTAAAATAAAAAGGTTCCCTGGAGGTTGCGAACTTTCCTCAAGGACTCGTTATCAATTGAGCAGAACTCGTGAACTGGCCAGTCTTACTTTTCTGAGTAATGGAGTGTCTGTTTCAGGTAGGGAGAGGATCTCAAAGGGATTAATCAAGAGTATTTTTGCTTCCGGTGGGATTGATGTGAGTTCAGAGCTAGGAAAGGTCTAGAGAAGGGTGTTTGATGCTTAGGAGCGGCTGTAATGATCTGCTGGATCTGAACAAGATGGCATGCGATAGAGGGGTGTAAAGCAGTGAACAGTTACAAAGAGGTTAAAGCAAGGCTTGCTTTTCATGTTTTGTCATAATAAAAGATCAAGGAGATGTTAAGTTGAAATGCAATTTAATTTACATTAAAATTTAGAACAAATGAATATACTTTTTCAGAATGAATAGTTAAGTGATCCTCTTTGCTGTGAGGTATATTAGGACAATTTTTAGCTGGATTTAGGAAAAGCTATTAGTGGTTATCTGATTAATCAGAACATGCTTCAGTGCACCTTTTTTTCCTCCTAGATAGATAGATAGATAGGGATAAACTTACCCTGTGAAGAAACGCTCTGGATCGGAGTGTGAACACAACTGATGTGATAAAGGGAAAGGTCAGGACACAGTGAGAAAGCCACAAATATGCATTTGTGATGAGGGTGTGTTAGGAGCATGTAGTTTCTCATAACTGCTCTCCTTTAGAAACAGCTACCCTGCAGTTTGGAATCCGACTCGCAGGTTGAATCGGGGCCAGTAACTGCTCTGAATCGCATTCCTGTGTGTGCGTCGGGACGGTTGCGGTTTAGTGATACCGCTCTCGGAAGGCTGTTGTTGATCATCACTGTGATGTTTTGGAAACACAAAGATTAGTAAAGAGACAGAAGCTGTAGGATTGGGGTGGTCTTGGGAGTAACTGAGGCTTTCCAACGTCCAAACTTTAGTTTATTGAAATTAAAGTAGATGATGATTAGTGTACTGATCAAAATGTACTTACTTGCTCTTAAAAGCGAAGTTAATTTGAAAACCCAGTGAATCAAGATGTAGTTTATGCTAGTGCATTTTTTTTTTTTATGGTATAGTTTGTCCTGTTCCCTGGACAGACCGAGTTATGTTATGTCCCCACTCTGTGTGGTAACGTTTTGGCTCGCATGGCCATTTCAGTTAAGTTTTTTGATGTTCATATCCCTTTAAAAATGTTAAGCAAAACTTCCAAAAGCGCCCAGGCCTAAGGTGAAATGGCAATGCAGACAAAGGGAGAGTCATTAATTTAAAATATGATCTAATAATTCAAGTTATTTAATTTCATTTATGCATTGATTGGGCAAGAGAATATTTTTCTTTGAGTATCTAAATACTTTATCTTCCATTTTTTACTCTTGTTGGCGTGGTTTCAGGAGCAGTCCCAGCCAGTATGAACTCCCACTGTTAAGAGCCTTGTCCCGTATCTTTCCTTGCCGCTCCGCTCATGCCAACACTGAGGTGGCCGTGCAGCGAACTGGACTGGGGAACTGATCATGCTAAAATTAACTCAGCTTTTCCCTTCTTCCTTCTCACCCTGCTCCGCAACAACAAAAAGGAAAAGGGGAAGAGAAGGTGAGTATCCCGGTCATGTTTGCTGTGGGTCTTTGTGAATGGCTGGTGCTGACTCAAGGAAGGGACATGTGAGAACTAGCAGTGGGGAAGGGTGGGACTGCGCCGGCAGCCGCGCCAGCTTACGTTGGCTTAAATGACGCTGAAACTCTTGCTTGAGTTGCAGGCCTCTGGAACACGACTGGTTGTAGCTGTTAAAAGAAACGCGACGCGTTGATTCAGGGGCCTGTGGCTGAAGCTCATCCCCGCAGCTCCTGAGGAACTGACTTGTGCTGAGGACTAAACCCCATCATTTATCAGTATTAAAATAAAGTTTCGTGCTTTGTACCTGTTGGAGAAGGATGGCATCTCCTAGTAAGAAGGCAGTAGAGGTACCCAGGAAGGTAGCGTTTTTGAATGCTAAAAATGTTCAGAATGTAATAGGTTTAATCCCATCTTTACATAACACACTGTCCTTTTTAAAATAAAACAACCCAAATGTGCATACAAATTAGTAATGTAGTAGAAAAATCACTGGAGCATAAAACCTAAAACCTTGAGGCTAGTTGTTCTGTGGTGGAATATCATCTGCAACATCCAAATATAGCGAAGTTAGCTGTTCTTTGTAAACAGGCAGAGGTGAAAAGCTGTGATTGAAGCGGTTCATCAGATGCCAGGTACTAACTCTGAACTGATGAAAGGTTTGATTAATTTATCTAATACATTCATTTTGAGCTTTTTTTTAGTAACGTGTGTGTGTGTACTAATAAAGTCGCATTTTTGCACTGCAGCAAGTATGATCAGAACTTTTTACACCACCCCCCCCTCCCGGTTTTGCTTTACAGAGCTGAGTAACTGTAAAACTGTGAGACTTCCCAGAACTTGGAAGAAACAAGAGAAATGTTAGTAGACTCCTAAATAGCTCTTTTGCCCTAAAAATGTCATAGAGTCAAAACTCAGTTTTCCTCCATGCTTTAATGTTAAATGACGGTAATCTGCTTGTGTTCACTGGGAGCTGTTAATAGAACACGTGGTTTTTGGTGTGGTGGTTTTTGTGTTTTATTTTTTTTTTTTTTCCCCTGGCCAAAGGGATGACTCGAGTAAGTCAGGGACTGAACTGTCAAAGAGAGGTGGAATAGATGCTTTATAAAAAATAGTGAGAGCCTGCTTTTAGTTTTGAACTTCAGAACTAGTACTAGCAGTTTTTTAGGAACAGAAATGATACTTAGCTGCTTTTTGTACTAATACTTAGCTGCTTTTCATAGCTCAGAGAAGGTGCCGTGCTGGACAAACAGTTACGTGAGGGATGCACTGCCTGCCTCCGCCTGCTGCAGCTCTTCCAGCTGCCCTCGGGACATTAAGTCAACTGAAACGGATTCTACCAAAGTTCCTTAAATTCTGTGTCAGCCTCATAAATGTCCATTTCTACTTTGATTCTTACTAGTTTATTGGCTTTAAAAACAAAACTGTGGAGTATGTTGCTGCAAGGTGATTACGTGTGGTGCTGGGGGGGAGAGGGGAGGGTTTTGAATTCACAGCTTTTCACACTGTAATTTGAATATGTCCAGTGACAGAGCTGTTTAAACAGGCCCTTTTCGTTGCCGTCTGTTCTCACCCATGTACTGTTCTCTGAATTGTGCCAGCACAATTGTTTTTTGTGGCTGCAAGATGAATGGGATTGGGAAGCCAATCTAGAATGAGTATATTGTACTTTTGATAGGATTTTCTAACATTGTTCTGCTCCCTGGTCTAGTCTACTGTGGCTGCACAAGTAATGGTGTCAAGACAAGAAAGGGGGTATTGAGGCCTGGAATTAAATGGTGGAGGAAGTAGCAGATGAGGTAGAACTGCTAAAGTGGCTGTGCTGTGGAAAGAAATGCTCCTCGTGTTGTGCCTTCTGTTGCATTTGCTGTGCGTGTGCTCTTGTGCCCAGACCAGGAAAGCCAGGCTTCCTGCCTGGGCTGGTTTCTTGGGGATCGGTGAGGGAATCCATCTCGGGCTCGGGAAGCCAGGTAGGACACCGCAGCAGCTCTCCTGCAGCAGGTGTGGAAGAGCATGACGCTCTCTTCCTGCCTTTGGTTCTCCAGCGCTTGCTGCGTATCTGAGCGTAAAGGTGGGGTGTGGATCAGGAATAGAGGAAACCAAGATGAATTCAATTCAGTAAGCTTTTTCCTTAGTTCTAAGACTAGTTGGATTTTTTTTTTAGCCAATTTTACTTTTTTTTTTTTTGATTCTTAGTTCTATAGAAGCTGTACTTTTTTTTTTAATTAGAAAATCTCCATACATTACTCAATTCTCTTGTCCTGTTTCAATTTAGATATTCAAAGAAACTGTAACTGGAGGGAATATATTTCAGTCCCATGGAAACATTTGAATATTGCAATGGGGAGCTTGAACTGGACTTGATTTGGCGAGATCTCAGCGTGAGCATGGCAAGCGTCAAAGCAGGGCGTTTGCAGGGATGGGTTCCAGAGGGACGCAGGCTCTGGTGCTGCGCCAGCCGGGGCTGCAGCTGGAGGAGTGCTGCTGCTGAAGCCCGCGGGCCGTCGGTGCGGGGGTTCGGGCTTCTTCCACGTGGAAGTTCAGATGGGTGCATTTTATTATGTTGTCTTTTAATCCAGCAGCGTTGGGGGTTTGACAGAGCACTGGAATAGGCTGCCCAGGGAGGCGGTGGAGTCTCCTTCACTGGAGATATTCAAGACCCGCTTGGACGCCTATCTCGGTGATAGGTCCTAGGGAGCCTGCTTTGGCAGGGGGGTTGGACCCGATGATCTCTCGAGGTCCCTTCCAACCCCTATAATTCTATGATTCTATGATTCTCAGGGACCCAGAGGTTGGAAAAATGTCTTAAGTTGCTGTGCAGGTGTTCCTGATGGCGGATATGCTTTAGAGGAAGACAGTCTTTCCCAGTACTTCCTTCCCTCCCACCTTAGTCTTTGTTTTTTCAGTTCATCATATTCTTTATGGATGCAAGGTTATGCCACTCAGCATCCCTTATGCTTTGTTTTGTTCTGGAAAGTTCTTTGTGCAGCTGTGATACTTGCTCTAATAGAGGTCTGAGAATCTTTACAATATGAAAATACTAGGAGTCAAAAGCACTTGCGCTTCAGTTAGTTTAGGACCTGCATATTTGAAAGCCATTATAGCTGCTCACAAGGGGAACCTATAGGATACTGCTGTTCAGTAGAGTCAAATAGAATTTTTATCGTATATTTACTAGATTGTAAGTTAAGCTTTTTCAGTTTTTATAAAGTATCTAATCTTTATAAATAAAGTTTTGAACAGCACAGTTACCTTTTGTTGGGGTCTGTTGACTAAAAATGGTTGTCAGCCTGGCGCCTTGATCTGATTTTTGCACCGGTGCACGGATTACTTAGTTTTATGTGGAAATGTACTTCTTTTGAGTTGGAGAAAATGAAAGAGCAGCAATGCTTTCTGTTATACAAAAAGGCAATGGCCTGAACTAATTTTGAAATTTAGATCTGCTGGTAAACCCTAGCAGGGATGGATGGGCGGCCAAAGTGCAGGTGAAGTAAGGTATGTGGTAGTGTCAGTGCAGTTTATCACGTTTGTTATCTTCCCCGTGTTTACGTAAAGTGATGAGGCTGAATATTCAGACAAGTTTTGGCTTTCTCATCAGCAAGTACAGCAATTATTTTAGGAACTGACTGAAATGAACTCTTGGATCTAACTTTGAACTGTGTTGTAACAGCGGATTCTAATGGTCACGTAGTAAAAACTTAAGTAACTGCTGTTTCCAAAAGCATGCGGTGCTTTAGCAGTGTTTGAAATGTTAACGCCCAACATCCCTTATGTTCTTAACTTGTGTAGTTGTTAGTGATCTGTGTGGTGATCACCAGACCCAGAGGAGTCTTTTCACTATTTATGTAGATAGGCTGTGAAGAATCTCTCTCCAGTTCACCTCGATTAGTTGTCCCTCCAGCGGTTGGAAAGGTTTTCCAGTTGCTTCATAAATAATTAGAAAGAATTTTATGTCATCTTACAAAGTGTATAAAACTGGTACAATATGCCCAAGTAAAGCAGAGTTTTGGTATTAAAAGCAGCTTTGAGTTGCGGTGAAGTTCAGGCTGTTTGGCAAACAAAAGGAAGATGGATAGAAGTTCCTATTAATGCCCAGGCAAGGCGAAGCATTTAGGAAAGAGATTTAAAGACAGTAATAAAAAGTTTTTGAATGTTAGAGTTCCACTCCCCTTGAGGAAAAACTGACATTATAAGCCAGTTGTTTCAGTCTTTCATTGTGTAGAGGCCTGATTTTTTTTTTTTTTTTTGTTGTATAGATTCACTCAGCAGAAGAATCTCTGAGTTTTCATAGTAACACTGCAGAGTGACTGGAAAATAATAAGCTGCAGACTCTAATAGTTTCTATTATCCATGACAGCTTGTGTTTTCTTGTGCGTAGGGGAACATGACCTACTAATATGACTATAACTGATAGTGGTCATGCAAGTGGCTTTGTAAAGTGGGGCAGGAAGATGCAAGTCGTAAGTGGTGATCTGCCTCTGTTAAATCACATTCTGCTCCCCTCAGTGCTTGTCCTCAGAGTGCCGATGGCAGCAGCAGCTCCGACCGCGGGGCAGGCCGTAGCAGAACGGGTGCTGCGGAGCACTGCACATCCGTGTGTGTGAGTAACACGAGTCCCCCACGTGTTTCACAATTTGGGTACATCTACCCTTGCAGTGAGGTTCCTTGTATGCTTTACCGTTTGGGGTATAACAGCAGTACCTAGAATCTTACTTATTTCTTTTTTTGACTCTTGCTTAGGTTTTGGGTACAGCAAGAAATTCCACAGTCCAGTTGTGTACTTGGTGAAGAAATATTTCCTGTCTTCCATTTACTCTCTCTTCAGTTTAATATTAGGAATGAGGACGTCTCCTGGTTTAAAATATTTCAGTATGTTTTTGTTTCTTGGGTGGGGGAAAAAAGGTAGCTTAGTTTGGAATATGTATTCCTATTTAAGCAGATTTACTGAGGAACTTCTAATTACAGTTCCTAATAGTCTTGGTTATATCTCATAAGTAGATTCTCCAGGCCTCAGGAATCTGATTTAGGCTAAACTTATGAAGACGATCAGAAGTCCCAGTTGTGCAGGGGCTGGGAGAGGAGCGGGGGGAGTACTTCTGGGGGCAGTGCCGGCTTTCAGTCGGGGTTGGCAGGGACCTCTTGCGATCGGGGAATCCAGCCCCCGCGCAGGCTGCTTGGGTGCTGTGCCTGGGGCCATCTCCGGCTGGGGACTGTCTCTATGGGTGGAGGCTCCACAGCCTCTCTGGCCAGCCTGTGCTGGGGTTTGGCTGCTGGCATGGTTAAGATGGAATTTAATGTGATATAATTGGTGCCCATTGCCTCCCGTCCTGTCACGGGGCACCGCTGAGAGGAGCCTCTCCTTCCCTTCCATCAGATAGCTATACGCGTGGATGAGATCCCTCCGAGCCTTCTCTTCTCCAGGCTGAATAGTCCCAGCCTTTCCTTGTGTGAAAGGTGCTCCAGGCCTTCATCTTCCTGGCCCTAAATGCATGTCAGTTTGTGAATTCTGAAAAGCTTTTACTGTTGTTGGGATGTTTTTGAATTCCCACACCAGAAATCCTCATGGCTAGTGTTACGTTGCAGTCATTTTCTTACTGGGGCTCTAGCCAGGTTTTTCCTCTTGAATATAGTGGTTTATTCTCCTGTACACTGAGATTTTGTATCCTATCATCAATATTGGTGAAGGCATCTACCAGGTTCTAAACCTACTGGAGATGTGACTGCTTTGTTGCCTCTTCAAGAAGGGGGGTTTACACTTGTTTAGCAAGAGCCTGTTTCTTTGGAAGTGACTTTCTGGGCAAAAAAAAAGCACAGCGGGTTTAAACTCTTCTCTGCATTTGTCAGTGATAGAGGAAGAACTTCCATCATATCCCATTGGTGAGCGTACCTGTGGGAGTACAATCAGTGCCCTTCCTCAGCACTCACGGTTCATTTGAGAGTAAATCTTATTTTGTTTTTCTTTTAGGGCATCTGAATTCTAGATGGGGCCACCTGCCTTGCCTTGAAACTTGAACCGCACCTGGAATGGAGTTGCTCTTTAGTTAGATGGGGAAATAATTTGGTTTCTTATTTTGTGGCCTGAAAGGATTCAGTTTAAGCCTCAGTAATTCAGTTAAGTTATTTGCTGCCACTTAAGTTAAAAAGGTGCTTTTGGAGGTGTGGTAGTAAGGAAGGGATTATATTGTTTAGGGTAAACTTAATTACTCCTTGCTGTGCAGGTATTTCAATACATTCATACAATAGCAAAAGAATTTATTCAGGAAGATTACTGCCTTTCTGCACCCGAGCCAAGGAGTCCACAGGCTTTATTTTTACTGAATTCAGTTTTTAGACATAGAGGAAAGACAGCTGAAGTACCCTGGGTGTTTGAAGCAGACACTTTATATAGTGGGATATTAGTTATCTGTTGAAGAAACACCGAATACAAGGTTTTTTTCCCCCCTTAGAAGTCCCGTAAGAAAAGACAGCTTGATCGAGCTGAAGAGCTCTTTAAGTGTCACAGCATCTGACTTCAGAGGAGCGGGTCCTAGCAGACTGTAGTAGCTCGGTTTATCGGGGAGTGGGGTGGGATAGTTTTGGACAGGGGATGTTGGAATCCCCAAAAGCTTTTGCCAGGTATGCTGTATCCATCCAGATATGATCTTGGTCTTTACACTTGCCAGTTATCCCCGTGAACTCTAGCCCTCGTTGGACTTCACCTACTGTTGTATTGTCTTTCCTTGAATCAGTGTCAAACTTTAGCATGTGCAAGGTGTTACACAGTTTAACTGTAGATACAAAACCGAAGATTCAAATGAGGGAAGCCATGAATGGTATAGCACAGACAAATGGGCTCTGGTTATTTATTATTTTTCATGACTTCAGAGATGGGAGAATCCCAATGTAATGACCAGGCAGCAATTTAAAACAAAAGACGATCCCCCCCCAAAAAAAAGCTTCTTTTTTCTGTACACAGTTTAATTGTGGAAACAATTGACAAAGGGTTTGGGTGGTAAAAGAATAAATGATCCAAGAAGTTTAGGTGTTACCTATTTAGGGAAGCCTGTAAACTAGGGTGTTAGTCTGTAGCTGATTGTCAGAATTTGGAAGGTATTTTAATAGAAATACTCCTCTAAATTTACTGGTTCTTGTAAGCCTTTCCTTATAGTTTGCTGCTGTCAGAGAAAACATATAGGCTAATCAATATTTAGTTTGATTTGTTACAACCATCCTTAAGTTTTACATAACTTGGCAGTTCCAGAGCGGTTACACCACTGATTCTTTTGTTGCTGCTCTCCCTCCAATTCCATTGGTGTTTTAGCTCCGTAGTTCAGAAAGGAATCTTTTATCCGTGTTTTGCCGTTAAATGGTTGGCTTAGGTTCCCACTCGTCTCCTGAGAGTCATGTGTGAACATATTTGGAGAAGAACTTGCTTAATAGTTTCAAAACCTGTTTTTTACAAACATCTTGCATCTTTTATTTCCTTGAGGAATTCCTTCCAGGTACAGTATTTATCACATAGGTTTCCCGGTGGTTGAGCAGGCCTCCGTCTTCATTAGTTGCCTCCGTCTTCATCTGCAGCCTACGGGATGCTTGGTGTGCATCAGCAGCACTGCTTGTTAGGAAGAGCGAAGGCTTGTAGATGCAGAGCCCAAGCTGGAACCGTAGCACCTTGTGCTTGATGAAAGCTTCAGGCTCCCTAAAAAGGATTTTATTTATAATCTTATTTCTCCCTTTTTTTCCAGTTTCCAGCACGAGCATGTTCGGAGTGGCTGCTGTTAGTGCTAAATGTGAGAGAAAGCTGAGCAGGTGATGTGGGAGTCGTGTGCTGTGCTCTGAGGTGCTTTGTGACTGTACGAAATGCGTGTGGAGCGTCCAGGCTGTCACTCGTGATTTTTTTAATACCGATGCAGTTTTACCTTCTAATCTGTGATCTTGCAATACCAGAGAGAGAAGTCGGTGAGATACAGGAGTCTCGGCCTCCATCGCTCTCACGCACCACATCTTTCACGTTATTAGAAGTTATTACAGATTTTTATAGCTCCTTTCTGCAGAGCTTTCTTTTAGCTGTGCCAGGGAGTATTGTTTGTTAAACATTACTTCATGTTTGTTTTTACAAATTATGTTTATCATCAAACATAGTACTTGATTTATAACTAGAAACCAAAATGATGATAGGAAGCACAAATATTTCTCAGAAAACACCTTTTAATCTTACTAAAATGAGTAAAGGGAGGGAGGCGCGAAGATAGTTTGTGGGCTCAAGGTGCTAGACATCATGTTAGGAGTCAGTAGGACATGTCAGATCTCCTGAATGTAGCCTGTACACCCAGGTTTATAATAAAATACGGAATCCGAGAGATGGCTGCAATGTTTTGAAAAACTGAATACTGGTACGCTTTTATTCTTCAAGGTCAAATGTCATATAGCCTCAAAAGAATAAAGTGCATGTATTTTTCATTGCTGGTGCTGCAATTCTTGTTCTACAGCAAATGTAAGAGGTGACAAAAAAAATCCCATTGGAAAAAAATGTGCAGACCTGAAGGGGCTGAGAAACATTGTTCTGAGACAATGGTACATAGTGGGCCGGGTGGACTTGTGTGTGTCTCCGAATTCGGGTGGTGCATTGCACCCGTGGAACGAGTGTAACTGGCTGGAGCACTGGCTTACCTCTGGGTTTCTGGTGAGCTTTGATTTTGAAACAATAGCAATGTTTTAAAGTGATTGATAAACAGCTGCTATTAATATTCCTTGGTCGTACTGTATTTGGGTTTGAGCATTTGAGAAACTAAGTGTTTGTAGTGACAGAACGTGAAGGTGGGGAGAAAACCAACTATCCTTAGAATTCAGTGTAGTATGGAATCACAAAGAGAGAAATGCCATTGTTGTAACAACTGTATATAACAGTGTTACATAGCAAAATGAGGCTGTTTGAATTCTTTAATTGAATTTTCAAACCTATCTCATTTGGATTCTTTCCAGACATAAGCTTAGTTCGGTTTCCTGTATGCTGGAAGATTAAAACATGGCAGCATTGGGTTTATTACTTTTTTAATTCTTATGGTATTGTGAGCAGGTTTTTTGTTGCTGTGTGGGTTTTAAATTTCTTTTTTCCTCCCCGTTTTGTTTTTTTCTTTATGTGCATCTCTAAATACTGCTCCTCATATGTAGTAGAGCCTTTCAGCTATGTTGCTGAAGGGTTGAACTGCTCAGCGGAGCGGTACCCTGTTATGCATGTACGTGCAGTTCTGTCTGTCCTTAGTTGCTCCGCCTTGTCCGCAGTAGTATTTCAGTAGCATCTTTTGAGTTCTTGGGTTTTTGTCTGGTGTTTGCAACTGCATAGGATAGACTTTTCAGTAAGTCATTGCTGTTCCATTTCTTGAAGTGACAATTACTAAATAATGTTGTTCTCTCTCTCTGGGATGTGTAAAATTGGATGCAAGCAAGACATGGGATTTATACTGCCTGTCTACATTTATAAAAGTACTCTTTGAGCTGTGAATGGGGATGACTGAAACACAGCCAGGAAAGCTTTATTTGATATCTGGATGAATGCCATAAATAGAATTCAGCTAACACATGCCTTTGTCAGTTGTTGAAATTCAACTTTAAAAAGATTAATTTCTCAACCCTACCCTGCTGTGCAGAATCCTGAATGTTGAGATTAACAACTTTTTCTGAAGGTTAGTGGAATACTGCAGTAAATGATTTTGTTCAGTTATGAATTGCTCGCAAAATTACCTTTAATACTAGCATTTTTGGTACTAATACTTGTGCTTTAAAAACGCAAGAAACAACTTTTAGCTTTCATTTTTAAGTACAAGAAATAATGGTATTATAGTTGTGCTAAAATTTTAACGACTTCTGGTGGTTAATAATATATTACTGATCATCTTTCTTTAAAAGAAAAGTGGATGTTATTCAGCAAATTCTTCTCTCTTCACTAACATACTGTAACGTGCATTTCAGTGTTGCAGTAGCAGCGTTCGCAGGCAAGATTTGGATTTTACAGTGGTGCATCATCAATCAGCGGCGCTCCGATCCTCCGCCGATTTTTCAGAGCGGAGCTGCGCCAACATAAACTTTGTAATCATGAAGTTTTCTGGTGCAGGCAGAACCGTGGCATCTGCCTTTCCCTGTGTGCTCATGAATTGTGTTGATTTAGGGTTTGCTCCTTTTGTCTGAAGCCAGAGGGAACTGGAAGGAAGATTTTCTGTTTGGCGGTGTAAAACATCCTTGTATACACTGCAGTTTCTTTGAAAACCTGCCACTGTTGCTGTAGCAGCAATATCGTTCTGCCAGTATTGACAATAACAGGAGCACTGGCGGGAAGACTCGCTTCCAGTCTCTTACTGCTTTGCCATCTACAGATACTCTGAATATAGCGTGGCAGATGGGGGGAGGGAATAGTACCCTACGTTTGTTTCCACTGTCCTCCTCTTAGCAGAAGTGTACGGAAATGCAAGCGCCTGTACGGTGTCAGGGAGCATACCAAGTGTCTTGCTGACTTACCTTCGTGTGAGAGCTGGGTGAAAAACAGTGGTCCAGGTAGTGCTGGGGAACGTTCTCAGAATCCGTTAGTGCATACAGGAGCAGCAGGAAGTAGTCTTTATGTATTTTAGGTTACACTATCAATTTGAACCAAGTCCTGTGTTTAATCACATTATTCTGAGAGGTACCTGAAGACGTGAAATAAAAGCGTTGTTTTAGTAAGTGTTACCTGGCGGATTGAACCCTGGGATGCAGCCTGGGTAAGGTCGTGTCCTGCTGCTGGCTGGCTGGGGAGCCTCGAGTTACCTTCTCCCTAGGGCTCAGTTTCTGCATTTGCAAAAAAATGGAGTAATCAGACTGACAACTTGGTAAAATATTTTGAGATGTCTGCATCAGCACTATTAAGTACTGTATTGCATCCTTTTGCTCGGCTTCACTAAGTATAGTTTTTTCTTGCTCTTTGGCTTTTCCCATGCAGTTGTGCAACAAGTATCTTCCATTCTTTGAACAGTCGCTGCATTTTATCTATTCCCATCTATGCTCAAGCAGGGTCTTCCCTTCTTGCTCTGTAGGTAACTTCAGCCTGTTGTCAGGGCCGCTTGCCTCGAACTACTGCTAAGCAAGCCTATGTTAAGTCTGCTGAAGTTGCTAAGATGTTAGGAAATACAGAAACTCCGATAGTCTGTAATAAGTCATAAATCCTCTTTTGACAAATACAGAACAAAAGATGATTTTGTGTTGTCTGTTCTTTCCTTCTTCCAAACCTCTCTTGTAACTTTACCATATAGAATCTCTGCTGTACCTTAAGCAGAGCTGCCTTGTCTGCAGTTGTGGGTGATTTGCAGTCTTCACGTGAGAGTTTGGACCTCTGAGGGAGTACTCAGAAAAGCTAACCAGGCAAACAAAACAGAAAGGAAAAAAAACTCCAACTGAAAACCACAACAACAACAAACCTACCACACTGGGGTAGAAAGTACTTTAGTGGTCACAAATTCGTCTGGCCTGTGCCTGTTTCGGTCTGTTTCTGTTCTGTTTTTATGCACTCAGCGCTCTGTCTGTCTTCCAGTTGCCTTTCTCAGACTCTCAAAGCTTCCTCTGTTGAGCTTCTTACAGAGTCCTCCTTATCCCGCTTTGGCTTCCCGTCTGGGCAGTCCCTGTTCCTCACACTGGGCCAGCCCCTTATCAGCGTGCCATCTCATGGAGCAACCACTCTTAAAGTAGTCCCCTGGCCTCCTACAAATCCATTTCCTTTGCACAAAGGTATAGGTGTGTATTCTCAATGTAGCTGTAGCAGTGTTTTGTCTTGCTAACTCGGAGACAAAAGGTGATAGACTGTATTTTCACTGCAGAATTCACTCCAGTGGGTCCTGATGTTACTCCTCCCAGTTTAGCCTAAACAGAGAGCAGTCACTGCGCCTGTAAGGTTGGGGTGTCTGTATTGGTTCTAATGCCTGTTACATTTGAGGGTGGCCTAAGGTTTCTGAAAGTTACCCTCTGTTCTGTGTGCTGTAGTAACCAGACTCCATCAGTAGATTTTGTCCCCTGAGACCTGCAGGAGAGCCTGTTTGTCTTTGGTGGATGTACGGAGCGAGCCGCAGGGTGGGCTAAGAACTGGAGGGCTCATCAGCTGGCTCCGATGGGTTCTTCCTGACAGGTGAAATAGTTTGCTTCAAAGTATTCCCACACCCAAGCTTTTGTATACGGAGAAATACGTGAGGGTCACGTGATACCAACATTTTGCAACAAAGCAAGGCTTTGATTAGGTGGTGAATATTTAGAGGTGATGTAACACCCCCCCCCCACTTCCCCCCCTCATCATTCTTTAAAAACTCTTTGTGAACTGAGCTATTGTGGTGGAATTGGTGGCGTACAATACACTCGAGCACTAAACTATATTGTTTGTCATAGGTGCTGGACTTCTGAGTAGAACAGAGCTTCAGGTTAAACAAACCAACCACAAGGTCTTCTGGCAGATTCGGAGGCCTAGATTTTTTCAGGTGTAGAATGGATTTTGGTTTTAGTATCTCTTACCCACAAAGGTTTGGGAAAGATACTCAGTTGCATTTATAGTTTTAATAAAATGCAGCTACTTTTGGAGTGAGGAGTGACAGTCAGGCCCTTAGTTGACATTTGGAACCCTGATAATACAGGTTTAGCCCAAAACTGTGTCTTAACACATATTAGTCAGCATCATAGAATCTTTATACATGTGTGTATGGGTACCTGAATTTGTATGCTTAGCTGGGCTGTGGTGGAATGTGGACACCATTATTTTTTCCTTTGTACAGTTTAATTTGCTGAGCATGTGTGCTCCACTAACCTCACCCACCTCCCATGTAGGCTACTTGCAGGTTCCTGTACTTCTAATTGTTTTTTAATCTTGGTTCTATATAAACAACTCTCTCTGCCTGTTTGCTTGCTGCTCTTTTTTTTTTTTTTTTTTTTTTTTTGTTTTTGATCAGCTTAGAGTACATCATTAGAAGAGATTTCTGCTTGGATGCTGCCAGCTGATTAGAAGAGTACACCAAGGTTTTGTCTAATCTCTGGTGTGACTGTCATGTGCTGCAGTGAGGAAATGGCTTTGGAAGAAGCAGCCAAATCTGTACGGGTATTAAAACATGTTGAGGAGACTAGTATCAGTGGGGCAGCCGTTCGGTGCAGGGAGCTTGTTAAAAGGCAAGGATTAACTTTGCTGTTGTTCATGAGTAGTGATAAGGGATTTCCAGGATGTACCTACTCTTAGAGGCAAAAAAATGCCAGCTGCAAGTGGAAAATGCCTTGTCTCTGCTGCTACTGCAAACAAGTTGGCTGGTTATCATTGCCCGTTTATTGATCGTGCTCTCCACATGATGGCTATGTGAGTGGGATGGCTGTCACTACCTTTTAGTCTAGGGCTGGGTATAAAAGGGATGCTGCTGAAGAAGCCCCCTGCATTAGAGGGGGTCCAGTCACCATGGAGGAAGGGACGGACGGCGGGCTGGGGGAGAGAAGGGGCTGTATTTCAACCACCTCCTCAAGGCTGGGCCTGGGGAACAACCTGGAGAAGCAGCATTGAAGTAGGAGTTGGAGCTGCATCCAGATTAAGTGATGTCTGACATCTTTGTTGTGAACAGGAAAACTGTAGCAAAAAAAGGTTTTCCGCAGCATGACCAGGAACTGATTTAGAGGCTATTACATGCAGTGGGAGGATGGCTTCAGCTAAAGTCAGAAGCAGTACTTCTTTCCTGGGTTCCTTTTTTGTGTTCTTAGCTACCTGTTGTCAAAAATAAATAGTGGGGAAGTGCTGGCAAGTTAACTGGTAATTCTATTGAATTTATATTGATTACCAAAAAAAAGGAGAGGGGAGGGGAAATTACATGCCTAGAAAGCAGAAATGGCTATTTTACTGCATATCGCTCTCTTAATTCTATAGCAGGGTTCTTTGGACCTGTAGCAGCCTGAAGGAGATGATCTTTTCAGGTGGTGATAGCCGTCTCCCTCTACATTAGTATGGCTTTATTTGCCAGTAGGTCAGGGCAAAGTTCTCCATCAAGTTCATAACTTCCATGTGTGGAAGTTCCGGGTGGCGTGACTTTGTTTCTGGTACTGAAAAGCAAAGCCTAGGGAAACCACTGCCACATCTAAAGAGTGTTCCTTTAAGTTTAAGGGGTTTGGTGGTACTGACAAAATGTGGATGTCTGCATTCATCACGGATGAGCCTGCTGTGGCTTTTAAACATTGGAAATGGGTATTCTCTGCTATTTTCTGTATCTTTTGTGCTCCCAGCGTCACCAAGTGCTGAGTTACAAGAAGCAGCATTTTGGCCAACCAGCCAGAAGGATCTTAAGTTTGCTGGTAGGCTAAGAAGGCCTCACAAAAGTTTGAGAAGGACGGACAAGTTCTTTTGTAACATCATGAACCAGTCCTAGCACAGTGCAAGCTAATGAGGCACTAAATTACTAGAAATTGCAGTTCTTAATCTGTATAGCTGAAATTCCTGTGTAGCTGCAACTGAAAAGTCATTCAGGATTCATTAAATGTGGGGAGCTACAGAAAAGTCTTGCAACTGCTGCATGTGATGAAACACTGGATCCATGTATACTTGATTTTGCTGCATTACAGCTGAACTGATTATTGGCAACTACTTTAATTAGCTATTTTGGGGACACTACTTCTCTTTCTGCTTCCTGTCTTCCATCCTCTTGAAGTGACAGCATCTATCTCCATTTTAGTGTTAAACTGGTGTTAATAGCAAGAGGTCTTTTACTTGGACGTCACTTCTGTTCTGACCATAGGAGGTTATCTGAAATTCTGAAATGAGTATTCTCCTTTTTTGTTGTGAGGGAGCACACTCTCCATGGGGAAAATACGTATGCTTTGGAAAAAGTGGGGCTTTCTTTGGGACATGTCCAAAGCTCCAGTGACTTCTCACAGAATCTTACAGCTGTCTTGGCACTCCTGAACAGGAAGCAGTTTCATTAAGTTGTGTTCGCTTTGCTTCCATAAGCTTAATCGCTATCTTCCTGAGAATAAAGTCTAAATAAAATCAGTTTCCTAGTTAGTTAGGAGGAACCTAATGTTCCTGGGCACAAGGTGTGGGGTGTTTCTGAAAGGTCCTTTCATCCTCATCATCCTGTGATGATGAGAAAGGTTTAGAAGTTTAAGTGCAGTATTTTTTGTTGGTGGTGATGGAGAAAGTCTGGAGTACTTAGATTTTGCCATAAGGTCAGATGTAATTTGGCCTGGTTCGTCTGTGTATAGAAATCTAACAACATTCCTACAGAAGGGGCAACTGTGTGCATGAGCGCTAAGGGGGATGTGAGCAACGTAGGAGAAGGAGCACTTACAAATTTCAGTTTGCCGTCAGAAACCACCAGCCTTTTGTGCTTCCACTGTAACACCATCAGATCAGCTTCATCCACTGTTCCCTGCCTTCTCTGTTATTTGGCCCGGATCCTTCCTAGCCCTTTCCTCTCTCTCCCTCAGGGTCCTGTCACCAGCTGCTCTGCCTGATCCAGGTACACGTTGGCCCAAGTTTGTGCAGCCTGATCGTAATGCATCCCGCCCTTTCACAGATACCTTTTGTTTGGTTCTTTTCATTCAAAGTTTAACCGGTTTCAGGTGTGTGTAGCAGTTTCTATGAGGTGAACATCCCTTCTAGCAGCGTTGTATGTCCTTTTGTGTATCTTCAGGAGTTGTTGCGGCTCTTGTGGTTTTTGAGAAGAGCGGGGGTGAGTACCTTCCACCTGAGACTGGCTGCTGGCCTGGTCCCCGCTGATTGCCAAGAGCACTGGAATGCTTATTGTTTGGTTTGGGTGCACTGTTTCTGATGTGCTGCAACAACAAGCAAGTCTGGTATCAGATGATTATTTTCATTAATAGTTCAATTTGGAATGCTTTGTGCAGTTTCAAGCAATATGCTAACAAAATCTGCTCCCCAGATGTAAACTTCTGCGGTGTTGGCTACTGACCTAGGGTTTGGTGCTGTTCTGGTCAGCATAGCCATGTGAAAGATAATTTTCTGAACTGCCTGTATAACTGGCAGGAAGATCAAAGTTACAAGCAGCTGATCTCTGGTGAGAGATTATAGGGGTAGGATAATCGGATAAAGGGCAGTTGAAGAAATTTGACACTTAAAATACTACTTGTAAATCTGCCTGTCTCCATGTGTCCTTGATTTCAGTAGTAGAATTTGCGAAGCCTGGGCTCCTCGAGTTAGTCTAGTGGGGGTATTTTGAGGGAAGATACAAGATTTGGAAGCTTATTGTGAATAAGATATCTAATAACTGATTACCTGAATGCAGGTGAAGGTTTGTATGTGGAAATGAGTGTGTGACTCTTGGCTGATCGATCATTAGTATTTTCTTACTTGGTGTGTTGATCGTATTTTGTAACAACCGTATTCTTGAAATGCACGTTCCTCTCTTCTTATGTGGAGAAAGAAGATGTGTTTAGGGGAGATGTTGGGTATAAATGGAGCTACTTCTAGCAAAAAAGTCCAGAAACGTGGAGCCAACTGATACATTAGTCAAGGGGATTTGAAATCAGCAGTAAGTGACAGGACACTTTGTGCTGTCAGACGGCTGAAACTACAGGTTTTCTCTTGCTAATTAAGCAGAAACATGTAATGATGCTGTTTTTTTATTTGTGCCTTCAAATGTAACATTGCATTCATGTAACAGCCTTTTCTTTTTTTGTGGGTGTTTTCCACATGAGTAAATGTAAAATTACAGCAGCAAATTTCATATACTTGGTGTGTGTGCACGTGTGTGTAAAACCTGGTGATGTTGGGGAGCTGATCAGTAGGGGAGGGAGTCTTAGCTATTTAAATACGATAACAGGCGTGGAGGGAAACTATATTCTCTGGGGAAGAATTAGTTTCCTTGCAACAACTCTAATCTTTCTGGAATTTGTCAGTTTTTACTTTAATGCTATTTATAGTGGAGCATATATAAACATTGGCCTGTGTTTAGGTGAAAGCACAAAGTTTCATTTGAAGTCTGATTTGTGAAGAGCAGGTTTGTTGCAGCAAGCTTTCTTAAAGGTACCCAAGCAATTTCAAATTTCTGGGTTTAGAAATGAGAGCTCCTAGTAATCCAGTTCACTAAAGATGTGTTTTAGACTATGAAGCCAACTCTGTTCTGAAGAAATGCCGGGTGTTTGGATTTTTTTTTCTTGAAGTTTGGATTTGACCTTAAAGTTCTGCCATGTGTTCATAGAATCACAGAAGGGTTTGGGCTGGAAGGGGCCTTTAAAGCTCATCTAGTCCAACCCCCTGCCATCGGCAGGGACACCTTCAACTAGATCAGTATGCTCAGAGCCCCGTCCATCTTGACCTTGAACATTTTCAGGGATGGGGCTTCTGCCACCTCTGTGGGCAACCTGTGCCAGTGTTTCACCACCCTCAGCATAAAAAATTTCTTCCTTATGTACATGATACAGGAACACCAATTTACTTCCTTCTTTTAGTTTAAAACCATCACCCCTTGTCCTATTGCAGCAGGCCCTGCTAAAACGTCTGTCCCCATCTTTAAGCCCCTTTAAGTGCTGAAAGGCTACAGTCAGGTCTCCCCGAGCCCTCTCTTCTCCAGGCTGAATACCCCCAGCTCTCCCAGCCTGTCTCCACAGCAGAGGGGCTCCAGCCTTCTGACCATCTTCGTGGCCTCCTCTGGACTCATTCCAACAGATCCAGGTCCTTCCTGTGCTGTGTTAATCCCATGGTTTTAATCTCTCCTCCTCCTCGTGTTCTTACCCAGTAGGCCTCCCGTGTTTTCCCTCCATCCTGTTTGGGACGTCCTTATGCAGTATTTATCTCACTGCTGGGAGGAGAGTGATGGGGAGCCAGGAGAGCCCAGGGGGAGAACTGGGGAGGCGGAGGAGGCATTGATGGTGGCCAGGACTGTCCTGTTTTCAACCTTCGTGGTGCTTGTTTGAGTTTGTTCTGCTCTTCCACCATGTCCGTGTTCTCTTGGCTGCACCTCACAGTGGCCTCCTAATAGCCATGTTCCCATCTCTCCTAACACTTTGTTCTGTCCTCTCATATTTACAGCGGTCAAGGCTAATGCCAGCTTCTCTGCTGAGTGTAGGGTGCATCTTCAGCTTCAGGTGACTATATCGGGATAAAAACGGAGTGTCATCTTTTAGACCATGTTTCAAGTAGTTTGGTCTTTTATCAATGAAGCATGAAATTAAAGATTTGCTCTTAATGGTCTTGTGATCTTTGGGAATGTGCTTCAATTCTAATGCTAGCTTTTCCCTCCCTCCCTCCCTCCCTCTCCTTATCATATTCTTAGAATTATTCACAAAGATTGTAATTGTGCTTGTTGTGGATTACTGCTAAAATTATTCATTCCCTGAGAGAAAATATGCCGTGGGAGTTTTGGATTTGAGCATCCTTTTAAAACAGCAGACTTGACAGAGCTGTCATCACATTTCAGAGTTAAAAGTAAATTTTAAACAAACAAACAAACAAAAAAAGCCAGCAACCAAACGAGAGAGAAGAGCTCACTCTTACCTGATAACTTAGCTTTTGGAAGTGAGGCTTTGTAATCAACACCAAATATCTTATGAGTCGTGACAGAATTATGATCATGAGCAGCTCTGTCTTCAAAGAGGATTTCTTGAGAGGCAACAGAAAGGGATGAAAATGTATGTATATATATGGAACATATCCATTAAGATATAAAGGGTTCTCTACTTATGTGTGCACACCTACGTGCTGTGTTATGATCCTTCATTTTGGGGCCCATCACTGAACACTTTGCATAACAAATGCTTGGTGAGTCGCTTCCAGTGTCTTGGGTGTAAAAGAAAATTCAACATAGCCGAGCTGCCTAGTGACTGCAGCAGCTTTGGACGTGGACACCGCTCCTCTCAAGACAGCCGCTTTCCCAGCTCCGGCATGCCAAAGCGTGAGAGTTTTCTAGGTGGCTCAGCCGGAAGAATTTGTGGCGGGGTGCTCTCTGAGCTAAGATCACTTGTTGTCAGCAGCGGAATGGGCGCGATTTTCTGTAGGAGGGGTTGTGACGGAGACCTTGGTGGTAACTGCAGCGCAGCAGCGGCTCCAGCGCGGGCCATCTGCCGACGGCTGGCTTTTCGACTGAAGCGAGCTTGGGTTTGACCTGCCTTCTGCGGGGCAGTAGCACGGGTGCCAGGCGGGAGGAAGGCTGGTGCTCGGTGAGGAGGGATTGCTGCCTGGGGCTGCTGTACCAGCCGCTGGCTGCAGGGGCAGTAACGCTTAGAGGTGCAGGGGTGTCGAGTCGGGAAGTACCCCCGTGCGTCATAACTGTACTTTTCTTCGGCTAGTATTTGTGTTTTTTGTTGTTGGGGCAAAATCTGAACCTTTCGTTCTTCAGTCTCTTAAGATACTAATCTTGAAGAAAATTTGTAGTTCAGCAGAAAATAGACCAACACACATTTGTGGTTTCCAAATGCCACATTTTATTTGGAGAATTTTTTGGTGTATTGATAACTATGCCAGTGGCCAAGCTTATGGAACCATTCAACGTGGAAATACATAAACATTTTCTCTGAAAACTGCTTGGGATTTTGTGGTTCGCAGAAGCTTTCTCAGAATGCAGCATGACAAATAACAAATGTCTGCAAAATATGCAGCGCTGGCTGCGTTTCTGTGCTCGCAGAGTGTGAGGTGGCTTGGGAGCGTGAGTTAGACTGGCTTGTTTTTAAATGTGTGCAAACACACGTTTCGTTCTTACATACAACGGCCCTGGGCTTTGTACGTGAGGACTGACTTCACAGCTTAGGGAGGAAGGAGGAGGACTGAGGCTGAAAATCCCCAGTAGCAGTCAGTGTAAGTACGTTAACGGGGTTCTCACCCTGACGCTTCCATGCATTACAGCAGGTCTGAATTTGCGACAACACCTGTTGATAGGCTGTATTGTCCTTAGAGCGCCAGCGCGGAAACTGCCCGGCAGTGACTGTTTGGAGAAGTAATCGGTTTCTTGGCTTCCCAGTTCTGGGTTTTACACTGTCCTCCCTGTTCTCAAGGCTGTGAATCCAACTGCATGGAGTCTTAAATGACGTTGGCTCAGTGTGCTCCTCTGTGCAAGCCAGGCAGCGCACAGCTGCTCTGCTCTCCTTCAGGGGACGGTCCTGCCAGAACCTGACTGATACATTGGGTTTTATTTTATTTTTATTTCTTTTTACCCAAGGCAGAGTAGGTAACAGTTGATCTTCTAGTGCTGTGGTTGTTCCCACTGTTCTGACAGTGAACACCTCTTGCATCTCTTTCCTGTGAATTTAGCATGTGTGGTTCATTAGCAGAAGTATATTCAATAGATTTTTTTTTTTGTAATTACTTTTTTTCTACTTCCTTCACCTTCCTTAGGCATTTTTGTTCAAATATCAGCATAACGTCTTTTTGATTATTTAGCCAGTGTATTTTTTCCCTTATACTTTCTGCACTCCCTTCCTGTCTTAGAACAGAACTGTGCCTTGATTGTCCGCTTTTCCCCCTCATTGGCAAGGCAGGCATAAGGAGATAGTCTTTGGCTAGTAACAATTTCAAGTGCAATTTAGTTTGGTTTTTATTTTTTGAATTAGGTGAATGTCTGTATGCACATGCAACTCCAGTAAAAATTATAAGATAAAAAAATAAAGGTATGGTTAATCTTCTTTAAGGACTAAAATTTAAAGCATATGTAAACTACGTAAGTGCTTACATGCGCAGAAAGTACACAATACTGCTTGATAAAGTGTGATACAGTTATAATTACAAAGCTAACATTTTTTGGGAACAGTAAATGATGTATAAAACTAGAAGCATCATTGTAACCGTATCTTTAAACAACCAACTTAAAACTGGTCTAATTTATTTCACTGTTAAAGGCAGTTTTATGGTGTTGGAAATCACTAGTTCAGAAGACTGAGAAATCAGGCCTCAAGAGCTGAGGAAAAAGTTGATTTTTTTAAAGAGGGAGCTCATCTTTGAGGGAGATGCTAATACAGCTGTTCCTCATAGTAAAGCAGGAGCAAAAGTATGAGCAAATGTCTGTCCCCTTTTCCTTTCGTACCTTGTGACATCTTCAGTAAGCACAAATAGGTATTTTTGTTTCCCAGATTGTTCCAATGAATATAACAATGAATTTATGGTTAATTAACTTGAGCTGTCTTAAAATATTTTACTTGTGCCTTGTCTCACCATTGACTATATAGAAAACCTTTGCAGAGATTTCTGCTTGGGATTTGGCTGGCAACCTCTGCCAATATTTTGATTATCAGCTTAAATTATTAAAAAAAAAATCAGTTTTGTTTATTTGTCACGGTACTGAAAAGTTAGTTCTCCAAAAAGTGGATGTAACTGGAGGTAAAAAAAACCCCAAAAACAAACAACAAAACCCAACCCAAAACACCCACTGTAGCAGATGGGAAGAAGCTTGCTGAGCTGCGGCGCTTTCTCTGGTTTCTCTGCTGCTTCGCAGGTGGTTGCCTGTGATTTTGTGTGTAACAGACAAGTAGTGGCCTGTAAACAGCATTAAAGCTTTCTTGGGCTCTTTTAATGCCATTTTGCGGTGAGAGTATTTGCACTCTGACCCAGTGCAGTCACTTCTGATTTGTAGCATAACCAGTGTTGGGTATGTGTTACGGTTTTAATACGATTATATGTTGCTGGGAGCGTATACAGCTCTGGGTTTGTCTTGAGTATGTTTCATATATTACAGGGCCTAATGTAGATAAAGCTTTTTAGTTGACAACTCTGTGGGTTTTCAGTTAAACTCTTTTCAGAAGAAACGCTGCACGAGGATATTTTACTTCAGAATCGATTGAGTACAATTGTTGCTTCAGAGGGTAGAAAACTTAAAAAATGCACTCGGAGTTTTCTGTGTCTGTCTTGGGCACCTCAGTAATACCTATAAAGGAATCTCAGGTTTTGTGGTGTAGGGCTGTTGGCTCAGTTTATGGCTGTTCCCCTGGGTTTTTTACCTCTCCAAATGGGGTGCTCTGAAATGATGCCTCTCTGGCGTACGCCCTTGAAGAGGTGGTTCTACAGCTGCGTGATGTGCCTGTCCGTTCTGGTTGTACCGCCGAGTCACGCGGAGGCACCCTGTCCGTTCTGGTTGTACCGCCGAGTCACGCGGAGGCACCCTGTCCGTTCTGGTTGTACCGCCGAGTCACGCGGGGGCGCCCTCCAAATGGGGTGCTCTGAAATGATGCCTCTCTGGCGTACGCCCTTGAAGAGGTGGTTCTACAGCTGCGTGATGTGCCTGTCCGTTCTGGTTGTACCGCCGAGTCACGCGGAGGCACCCTGTCCGTTCTGGTTGTACCGCCGAGTCACGCGGAGGCACCCTGTCGTTGCGTGCAGCGGGAGCTCCTAACTGATCTCGGAAGCAGCTGTCTGACTGCAGGCGATGGCTTGCTCCGGAGGGGCAGGTTGAGCCGGAGGCTGGTCGCTCCGCGTTTTGCCTTGGCTGCTGGAGCTGGCGGGTGAGCTGCGCGCGGTGGCCATAGCTGTTTCACAAGGGAGAATTCAGAGAAAAATTTCTTGGAGGTTGTGCTACTGCACAGGATCTGCCGCAGTTACGTCCAAGAGCTTTCTGGGTAAGGCGCACTGGCAGCGTCCGTTTCGTTAGTGGAGTCTGCTTGCCTTGGAGCATCTGCATGAGTTTACAGAAGAGATTGAGAAAAGCAAAACTCAAACAGACAAAAAACCCCATCAAAACCAGTACATTGCAGATAAATGGAAGTAAGGGACCTTACAAAACAAGAGCTGATGCTTTTGGGAAGACTTTATAGGATATTCCATGGATGATGCCACTAAATTAGTTCCTCTTCCTTTGGAAGCCAGTTGTACAGTTTGAATTCTGAGAACAGCTTTGTCTTTGATTCTCACGTGGTTCATTGTACATGCTGTCAGCCCCTTCATCCTAAAGGAGTTTAGTTTCTGTGGTAGTTCATGAATTATTTCTTTGTTTGAACAAATTTGTATCCTTTTGTTTCGGTCTTCAGAACGGGTATCTTAATATTTGCGTGCTTTGTTTTCTGAAATAACTTTGTTCTATGATGTTGAGATCTCCAAGTACATAATGTAACTTTTTCAAAAGGTTCTGAAAAGCTTGGATTATAGTTATATCTTTTAGGCGAAAACCATGATTTCTTTTCTCTTACAGAACATGAATAAATTTTTGATTAAGTCCTTTTTGTCTTGCTTCTGTTCAACAGAATCTGTCTATGACCTTCTCCCAAAGGAGCTGCAGTTACCACCTTCCAGAGAAACATCTGTAGCATCCATGAGCCAAACAAGCGGTGGCGAGGCAGGTTCGCCGCCTCCAGCTGTAGTTGCTGCTGGTAAGCATTCTCCTTTGTTCAGTTGTTTTGTTAAGGTTTGTAACGTTCTGGCCAACATGAACAGTGCTGGCAAAGTTTTGATTGTAAAAAAGAGCTTGTGGAGAGTAACAGTTCATTCTAGGAGAATTTAGAGAATATAAATTAAACTGGGTGATCTAAATTATCAGGTATTCTATGTTAATGGTTGCTGTATTTCATATATATCATCATAAGAAATAAGTTATCTGTTTTGCTGTTCTGTTATTAAGCAGCTCAGGCCTGTTAACTCCTAGAATGGACTCTGCCTCCAAGGTAATAAATACCAATTTGGAACTAAGGCACAATGGTGACTGACTGTAAGTCACCGAATTCTAGCTAGGATAAAACAGAATGGGAGATTGCATTCGGGGCCATGAAGCTTTTACCAAACTGTAAGGACGAAGAAAGGTCATATTTTCATTTAAGAGGCCCGAGAAGGCTTAGCTTAGTATTTAAACTCCATTCACACGTAGCTCTCTATTGTAATGTATTACAAAATTCTCAGATGCATGAGAATATAATACATGTCAGGATGGCACTTCCGGGAACTGCTATGCTTAAGTTATTTTTCTAATTGGCAGCATATAAAAATGAGGCATGACCTTTTAATCTTCATCTTTCTTTATCTTACTCCCAGTCATGTTTTAGACGTCAGTCTAAAGACTGTCATTGATCTTCATTAAATGTAAAAAAGTGAGGATTTAAGGGCAAAGCTCTGATTTGTGAGGTTAGCTGGTTTGTAGCTGGAATTCTTGTCAGTAACTTGTGTATGCTAGTAAACATCTGTGCAGTGAGGGGAAAAAGGGAAAATGATCACGCTCATGACTGATGCATCTTTCTTCATTGGATAAGGTTTTTTTGCATAATTAGATCCCCATATTTCTTACAAGGTCATGTTCCACTTTCCTAACTGGCCTTAAATTGTTGCTTGAGAAAAATGTATATATTTAAAGTGAGGGTTCAGATAGCTGCATTATTCTTTTTTCTCTCTGAGTAAATATGCATTAAATGTTTGTGTGAGAATGTTGCCCAGATTTGCATGGTACGGGAATCCTGATCAGAAACCGAAGTGACTGTAGACTTGCCAGAGAAACTTTACAGCACTGCTCACCATTCATGTTTTGCCAGACATCTTCTGAGAGAACCTGTGGATTTAACTGTGCACAGTGGAACTGCAGTCATTGAAAGAATTTTATGTTTTTATTTACTGTGTTGAAAGGATTTGATATTTTTATGTCACTTAATGAAAAAACAGTTTTGGCATATATTTCTAAAATCAAGATACTTAATGATTGGTTTGGTTCAAAGACGTAGCAGCAACCAAATCCTGCAGAAACATCTTAAAAACAAGTGAACAAAAAAATCCCACAAACCCTGTTACACTCTAAATCCACAGATAGACATGAACTGCTAATTAATTCTGTATCTAACAGAGAAGACTTAAAAACTTGAATGGAACTAAATGTCTGTTACCTCCAGGTATTTAGTGTCTGCTAACAGCCAGTCCAGTTCCTTTTAAAAAAACTAAGAGTACGTTAGTTGTGTTTGGGTTCAACTGCAGCACAATTCTCTTGAACGAAAAACTTCAAAAAACAGGATTGAGATTTTTTTTTTTTTGTTGTTAACACTGAAAAGAGACCTACTCATTCAATTAAAACCACTGAGAAGTGTCAGAGGTAGCGTAGTTCCACAGAGACTTTAAGCTGATGTCGCTGCTGAAAGGAGAGTTTTTCCACGTGTGTGCTGCAGAGTGCATCGGATCAAGGACCCGGTCCAGGTTAGAGCTGTCGGATGGGTTCACGGCGGGTCTGCACAAGCACTCGTGGTGGCACGAGGCAAGGAGTAATAGGGGGAGGAAGGAGCAGCCTGAAATGGTGGAGCCAGCTTCTCTCAGTGGCTGCCACTTTGTGCTGGTTTAAATTGTTTACTGAACTGTGGCTTTGGAGACCTTCCATCAGTGTTGTGACGAGACAGTGAAGTTTGAGTGCCGTTAAAATCAGGAACAGAAGTATTAAGCACAAGCAACTCCAAGTTGTTAAAAATTGTCTTTAAAAAAACTTAACCAACCAACCAAACCCCAACCAGAGCAAAGACTAGTTTTGTTTTCATTGCTTGTGTCATTTTCCAATACAGTGAGAGCAAGAACAATTGAATCTTGGTCTTTATCAACCCATAATTGCGATGACCAGGACAATTCAGCAGCGAGTTGGGCTGTCTACGCCTGTCAGGAGAGGTGTGCCCCAGCCAAAGCTGGTGCTGTTACAGGGAGCGGGTGCCTCACTCCCGTCCAACTCGGGGAAGGCTCAGCCCCAGCCTTTTGGCCAACAAATGATATCTGGTAGTTTTAGTGGAACATCTTTGTGCGGTTTTTGTTTGCTTTTGTTTTTCTCCTGCCCTTCACCACATCCTTGAAAGAAAATATATGCATCTTGGATAAATATTTACTTGCAAAACAGGTCTGTAGGCTGTGTTCCAAAACTATGGAGGCAGAGTAGAAAGATGAAAAGAACAGTCCCTGCTCCTCCCTCTGGTCTTGGGAGGTAAGATGTATGTGTAATATATGAGGTGAATTATAACCCAAGGGCGGACAGACAGTTGGGTGTTTCTGGTAAGTCTGGGGCCAGACTTTTTCTCCTTAAAGCTGGGGACAAACTCTCAGGAATAGCGGAAGGAATACTGGTGTCTGCGGAAGGAATACCGGTGTCTGCAGAAGTTGTAGGTGGGGGTACAAGGAGAGGTGAATTTAGTCTCTGCAGTGGATCTCAGTGGATTGTTTTAGTCATAGTCCTCTTCCCACAAATTCCTG
>KL254867.1:28459-39128 GCA_000699545.1 Podiceps cristatus
GGTTCCTTCTCTAAGCCATCAGCGCCGCTGAACTGCTGTTGGTGCCTGCAGCACACAGCTGCCTTGGGGCCAGGGCGTTCGCCGGTGTGCTGGGTCGTCTTCAGAGTCCTGGGAGCACTTCTGCTTTTCATTGCGGTTAGCTGTGTTTCTTCAGCACCCAAACCTCTGCACTTTCTCCAGAGAATAGGACCCAAGTGTTTCAGCTCCGTTCTTGCCATAGCTGTATGGTGTTTCTGGATAAAGGGTATATTGTGTTTTACTGTTTTCTTTAATTGTTTCAGGATTGCTGTAGTGTCTTTGAAAAGTTGCTGCCACATTTTGAAGCCCTGTCACCCAGCCTCATGTAGTAACGAGAAGTCTGTCTGGGCTGGGCTCTTGATTTCCTAACAGGAAAATAGGAGGACAATCAGCACATGTCTTTGTGCATGTCTTTGTGCTTATACAGGAAAACAGTAATATATATATTTTACATTTCTGTTTTCAAAGACCAAGATGGACTATTCATTTGCACATATCAAGTCCTTAATAGCAGACTATAGGCACATTTTTGAGGAGCTGACACTGTAGAGATGGTAGGGTGAGGAAGAAGGATGACTTTGGCAACTTAGTGTTCCCATCTCTGAAATCTTTCCCTTGTTTTGTCTAAGTCTGTCCCTCTGATTTTTATGTCAGCTTTTGCTCTAAAACCTTGCCTTTTTGGGGAAATGACAGGGAAATGATAGTTCAGTCTCCATGGCGTTGTAGGTGCTGTCGTTTACTCTTGTTTTAAAAGGGAGGGCTGATCTGAAATGCTGCTAGCAGGGCTGTATGTAGAAGCCAATTGCAGATGTGATTACTGCCGATAATGAGAGGATTACGCTACAGGGAATGACCCAAAGTGGTGAGAACTTTTTGCTACTCCTGTAATAGTTTACACAGTTTGTTCTCTGCTTCCCAAACACAGAGTTAGGTAGTACCTGGCTGAAATGCAATTTACTTGAGGCTTTTCTGTCAGTCACTCTGCTGTGGGGTTTTGTTGCACATAAATCACATAAGTGAGAAACACACATTGCTGCAGTTAACTTCTCTGTTTTTTTTGGAGGAGCAGGATGGGCTGTTTTTAGCAGTGATGACCTTGCAGGGGCAGACTTCTAGTTCTTCCTTTTGGAAATTTGTTTTGTGATTTACAGAACCGTTTTAAGAGTATTAAAATGGAATGTTGCTGATTGGATTTTCATTAATTTGTTATAATAAATGTGTATCTCATATTCATTAATCCAGACAAAAGAGGTATTACCCACTCTCTGAATATCAACCAGGCAAGTATAATTTAATAGAACTCTAGGATTTTGAGCTATGATGTTCACAACCTAAGCTGCTATCTCAAGCTTCTAATTCTGTTACTCTTCTGGAAAGCAGAAGGGAGGAGAAGGAGCCTGTTTTGCTGCTAGAAACTGTTCTCTCTGCTTGCTATTTGAATTACAAGTGTCTTTGTTCAGGGGACAGGAAAAGGAGAATTTTGCCTGGTGCGGTACCATAAACACATTAAATATGAATCATCCTCTAGACTCTTGAAATGCATGAGGGTGTCATGCTGAGAAATGTCATTGTCAGCTGTGCCTGGAGATTTCTTAGATGAAATAAATGTACCTGAAGCTTTAATAACACAACTGGAGCTTAAAAATACTGTGTAGAAGGCAAGGAGGGATGCTCAGTTCTTTTTGGTTGGTTCTTAAAGGTTGAACAGTTTTTTCATGTTGATCAAGACACTTTGAACAAGTGCTTCAAAAACTTGAAACTCAAACTGCTAATTTAAGTCCCTTCTCGAAGGTGTCTTTCTAGTTGGTAGGTCAACACCTTGTTCTTGTCTTCTGGGGAGGATTCAGGAGTATTTTTGACCATGTACTTAAAACAGGTGTTGCATTTTCATCTCTTATCTCCAGTAACAGGAATGCTCCAACGTTTTGAACCCCAGTGAAGAAAACTGTTACAGAAACTTGCTTCTCTGCTTATCATCTGTTCGTTCCTTCGGTAGCAGATCTTGGAATGAGCTGCTTCAGCTTGTAGATGATCTCTTAAGCTGCTCTCCCTTTTCCATGGAGGCGAATGTATATCTTTCTATATTTTTTTGTATTGCTCCTCAGGATAGTATTTTTTCCATCGTTTCCATTCTGACAGTTTCCAGTCCTTATCTCAAATTGAATTCTCTACAAAAAGAGCAGTGTTCTTACTGTAACAAAAGGGGAACAGATTTTATGCCACTGAAATGTATTTACTGGACTCTTTCTGCATTCTTCATATTTGGATACAATTAATCTGCAGTGTGTTGAGTTTCTCTGGCTCCTGAGTATCTGTGTTTGTATATTTGGGAAAATATTTGGTAAATGATAAAAGTTTTATCTTTTTGTGCTTCTGTGAATTTTGTGCTCCTTTTTACTTAAAGGGACAAACTAATTGTCCCAAACAGGAGTAATTAATTGGCTTTTTTTTTGATCAGAGCTCTTGTTGAAATACTTTCTTTAAACAGTTTTAGTCATTTTAATTATGAAAATAAGGCTTTGCTTCTCAACTGCTACTGTAGAGAAATGGATAAAAATATTTGAATCATCTATGGGGTAGAGACCAGGTGCTAAGGGGTATGGGTCATGTTTTCCACTGCCAAGAGAAGGCTTTTTCATCATTCTCAAGCTAAAGATTCTAATGAAGTTTCAAAATGGACATGTAGGGTTTTTGTTTTGGTTTGTTATTTTTTCTGAGTAGCTAGAGTCAGGCTTCTGTATTTTTATTTTTAATGAAAATATTTCGTCAATTTATCATCCTTCCTGGTGTCATTAGTCAGTTTTTCCTGTTGATACAGAAATAATTACCAGAAATTTCAAAGGGGATATCACTGCTGCTACTAATTCTGTTATTCTGGGCTTATAAGTACATGTTGTAAACAAATTATCAGGAAAAAAAAGATTCTTCTTTGTAGTTGATATCCAATGTCTGTAAAAACTTCCATTTCTTTGTAGGCTTTCCCCTTCCCACCACCCTCCCAGTTGGAGATGCCTTCCTGTAATTTCCTAGGAGGATGTCTTCCAGGGATTCCTGTCTGCAGCGTGCTTGTTTCCGTCATGTGTCAAATACTTCTTTCTTACAGAATTAATTTCAACCAGATCCTACCGCTCTTTAACTAAACTCCTATTCCTGGTGCTGTACATCAGCGCAGTGCCCTGGCTGCTCTGGCTTGTGAGCACTAACATACGTGTGAACGTGTTCAAGTATTGCTCCCGGCCATAGCGTGTGCCTGGAAGAGCTACGGTGGAGCTCATGGCATCGGTCGTCCTGAGTTGTCTGATGGTGAGGAGTCATTGCTGGGCATTGCAAAAGCAGATGATATCTCTTACTTTATGGAAACTTTTTAGGCAACGTGTTCTCTGCAAATTCTGTAAAACGTCGTAGTTGTACGGGACTGTTGTGGGTTGAGTGCATACCTGCTCCTCTGCGTGGAGCAGAGCTTCCTTATAATTACCTATAAAGGGTTACGTAGAGGTACTCCAGATACTTTCTTCTTTTTTTATTCCCCCTAGATGAAGTTTATTTTCAGCCTTCCTGAATCTCGTAGACTCAGTAAACTCAGTTTTCCAGAACTGCTCAAACAGAAGCTGTTTCATCATTCTGAGAGGTTTATGGCAAAGTCTTGCCTTAAATGGCTCCTATTCTTACATCAGAAAGTCTTGAGAATTACTTTGTGACAAGAGGATTCCCTGTTCCTTAATGAATAATGAAAAACCAAGGCAGTGAAGGGCAGAAAGAGAACAGTCTTACTGCACTGTTTTTTCGGCACCTCCTTGCAGTAGCATCATCGAAGGCTTCATGAAGGCTAAGAGAAGTTCTTCATTTCTTAGGAAAAACCCAACCGTGGAAAGAACAAGAGTCTGTTTCTTAGATTGACGTGGTCCTTGTCAGGTCCCTCGATGCTGACATCATCGTGCAGCCACTCTTGAAGGGCAGTGGGCTGTGGAGGGAGTGGCGGAGGTGACAGGTAGAGCTTGAAGAGAGCAGCTGAGGGTCCTAGAGTTCTGACTTGCTTGGATGCAGCGGTTATCGCTCTGAGTGGGGGAGGATCTAAGATACGTGGAATTGGGGTGTGTGAGCCACTAACCAAAGTTCTGCTTAGATACCTCGATTGGAGTGTTAATTTAATAATGGATGTAATTTGTAACAAACCCAAATTGATGGATGTATTTACCCAAAGTATGATACACTGCTTGGTTCAGCATGTGAATGTAAGGGGAATTTACACTGTTGGGCTTAATGTAAGTTAAATTAACCTACCTATCTTGAATCTGAGTGTTTTTAATAACTGGTGAATTGGATTGCTTTATTATATTTGCTGGGATGCTAGTTTTTTTCTCTATTAATACACTTAACTTGCATTCTAGCTTCGCCATTCAGAGACAGGCATCGAGTGGTGGGTTGTGTGACAGTGTCTGTCAATAGTGAAGACAAATAGTGCCAGAGACACTTAACCCATCCAATCTCACCCAGGGTATAGGTCGGTCTTGTTTTCAGACTTCTTCATAAGTCTCTTTTCTTTCTTTGTTTTTTTTTTTTGGTTTGTTTTGTTTTTGTTTTATTTCTAAATAGTGGATTGATACTGATTTGAAACTAAACTTTTTGGAAAAGTTTTTGACATTACATCAGTAATACAAGAAGAAGAAAAGTAGAAACCCAAGTTTGGCATGTGAGGTGTTGAAAGCAGGTTTGCAGCCACTTTGTAAGTTCTGGTTTTTACCTTTAAAAACTTTTGGCAACACAAGGGTTGATGGTGGAAATTTTGCACATAGTATCCTTCTGGTTTTGTTCTGAAATTGTTCTTCCTTGTCCAGTGGTTCAAATAAACCAATTAACATACAAAAGTCTTATCAAGAACGTGAGATGTTAGCTAAATTAACAAATTCAGTAAATGGATATACTTCATATATCGAGCTTACGCTTAACACTTAATTGTTTTCTGAACATGGCATAGGGGATTGTGTGGGTTGCAGGCTAGGTTCTGAGAAAAAGGCAAGATCTCTGATGGCTTTTTGCTAGTCCTGGCTGTTCACGCACAGGTGGCTGAAAAACTAGTAAACCCCAAAATACCTCCAATTGCTTTGTGTTTGCAATCTTAAGCTTTCCAGTCTGGGAAATGACTTGCTTTGCACTCCAGGTTCAATTAAAAAAAAAAAAAAAAAGTCATCGGGACACTTTGGGTTTTTTTGAGGACTTGGTAATCCTTGTTGTATTTAAGGATCTCTTTGGAAAGAACGAACAAGGATTTCAGGATTGGCTCCACGTAAGTGTTATCTAAAGACAAGACTCCCTCAATGCCAAGTAGTGATTTTTTTTTTCCTCCTGCCTTTCAGACCTTTTTTTTAGTAGGCTGAATGCCTTGTTTGACTTCACAAGATAATAGGATATAGAAATATATGTCACTGCCTTAGTTGCTAACTCGGGAGGTAATAAATTTTTTTTGTGCAATGCTTTATGTTACTGAGAAGAAAGACTGCACTGACTTGCTCATGGGGATGCTCTTTGCTATGCGTTCTCTTAGCCTCCGATACTCTTAGCCTGCGTTTTTTAGCAGCATGCGTTTGTGCCACATGCGTGTTGCATCCTTTCTTCCACTGCCTGCTTTGTGGCTGCTTTTTCTTTTCAGAAAGAACCCGAATTATTCAGTCTCTTGGTTGTGAATATAGTTCGTTCACTGCCAGAAAACGAGGGAAACATTTGGGAGCGGTAGGCACCTTTTTATACTTTCTGGGCAGCAAACGTACAGCTGACTGGTATCGTGGACAATGGGAATTTCCTTGAAATTCAGTCTTCATAGGAGTAGTGCGGAGTAGCTGGTTATCTTTATTTGCATTCTGAACTCCAGCACTAACCACTTCGTTTATTATTTCTTAGCTATTTGCTATCTTCTGTTTACACATTACAGAAGTGCTTGTTATTGATGTGTAAATTATGATATCCAAAACAGAACCGGGGCTTCCTCATGCTGAACTGTTTGATATCATTCTGCCTCTCTTAGAGGGAAAAATCTTGTAGGACAGGCAACAAATTCTGAATTACTTATTTCAGCTACCTTACATGTTACAGTGAGGGCAATAAGTAGATTGAGGAGGTTTAGTTTCAACAATGATCGAAGTTGCTCTAAGGTGGAAGTAGTTTTCTCTCTCACTTTTTTATTAAGAAAAAGAAAGAAAAAACCCACCTTGAGATGCTGGTGCACATTTCATTTATAATATTGTGGATGCATACTTGCCATAACATGCACTTGGCTTCTGTTCAGTGGTGTTAGTCTGGAAACAATTTTTATTTTGAGGCTGTGTTAAAATATAGTTAGTCTTTTATTTCAAAACGTATGTGCTCCTTGATACTATGTATTTGTCATCACAAGCACCGTTAAATTGCAAATGGAAGAGCCACCTGTAACACTTCCCGTTAACACGTGTCTGAAGAAAGCAACCTCAAACAAAAGAAATGCTTAAACTGGGCAAGGTGTGTGCTCCCCCTCTGAGCGTGCAGGCCCGGGCGGTACGTCCCCCGCGCAGCGGCCGCTCGTTACACGTCGCTCAGTAGCTGCGTCTTGGGGAAACGTCATTCCTCAGAACCAGGAAACGCAAAGTGCTCTCACCTTCTAAAGCTCTACCAGTCAAGTTTGAATTACTGAAAACTTTAGAATAAACTTCCCCCCCACCCCCCAAAATGCAGCATATTCAGCCAAGAGATCTTCTTTGGGTATCAGGCGTGCATGTGTTGGCACTGGCTTTAGAATCAACTGATAAACTACACTGGGAGCTCTGTAAAACATAGAGCGGTTTATTCATTGGAGTAACATCGTGAATTCTTAGTTGACCCCATTTATTTATTAGCTCGAAGGAAGATGAGTTGGCTAAAGGCCTGCAGACTCCATGAGAAAACATGGAGTTTTCTCCATGTTTTTTTTCTTTCTAAATTTTCTTTCTAAATTTTACTGTGTTTCTTATTATTTGCCTAATTTGCAAAGCAGTTACCAATTTATCCTCCAAAATAGATTTTAAATTTGTGTATTTGCTCATTCTAATATAGCCAGTTTATTTCATTGGCTGTAATATTTGGCATACGTTCTTACATATTTTTAATTATTATAATAGAGAAGACACTGGCCTGCACATGCTTTAAAACACTCGCATGTTTATGGATGGTAATGGTGTTCATTTGAGAATTTATAAGGCTAAAGAGAGCAGTTTTCTTGCCATTACTGTTTAGCTTGATACCGTTTCAATAATCTTATTGTTACACAAGAGCGTCTCTGATAAATGAAGGAGAGTGTAACCAATTTATAAGGGACAGTATTTCCTTCCTTTTTAAATGTATAAAGGAAAAACATATACACATACTCATATTTGTACACATAGATGCCTTTTAACTTCTAGGAAAAAATCCTGGAGGAGAAATATTTTTGGCTAGCGATAATGATAGCAACATAAATATTGCAAAATGCTGCACCCTAAAATAATGATACCATTACCAGCTCTACTGGCTTTCTACTGGAAAGTATTTTGTTTGGTGAATTCTCCCACCCCCCTCCCCCCAGAAAGTGAGGGAAAAGTACAATTGTTGCATTTCTGGACAGGATATCCATTGAACCATTGGATATGCAGGGTATGACCTCTTCCACTGCAGACCTGTGTATGGATTGTCACTTCAAGTTTTTCTTCCAGGTCTTTTAAAAGACCTTTCTAAAACATTCCCAATATCTGCTGCAAAAAGATAAATCTTTGATACTCATCTACTGGAGGAAAAGTCTTCCAGCTCTAGAGCCCTGCTGCCGGGGTTCAATGTACTTAATTATTTATTTCTCAAAGTCTTTGCCACGGAGAGGCAGAGACGAGACGTGCCTACACGGCATGTACTGTGCATGATACTCGGTTTCATCCGTTAAAAGAAAATCGATTATAAAGGGGGGGATACTGCTGTCAGTAATCCGGTTCTGCAGCGTTACTGCTGTGCGCCCCGTGTATTCCGTTGGCGCACACTCGCGTCCAGCACCTGTGCTGTATGCGTGCTGCGCACTTCTGTTTCCTTCTGTTTCAGTGTGTAAATGATGAACGGAAACTAAGGCTATTTTAGCAAAACAAAGTAAACCTCCCAAACAACGACGATCTTTCTCAACTCAAAGTGGCTGCAAATCAGCTCCTAAATAGTGTCACTAAAATTAATATCTAGATTTAATAGTTCTTGCCAATCCTATAAATGTTTTTGAAAAAAAGCATTGCATTAATGCATGATACAGAAAGGATAAATTTGCCTTTAAATTGGAATGCAGTTCAAAGTGACTGAATTCTCCAATTTCAGCCACTGTATTTGCCAAAGAACAGACTGGAAAATGGAACTGGTATCATTCATCTGCTTCTGGTTCACTGGGAGGTTTGAGGAAGGGTCTCCCTATGAAGGTAAAAGCAGAATAGTTTATTGATAAACTGTAATGACCGCTACATTTTACCGTCTGAAGCAGTGTAGGTTTACTTTTGAATTCATTTAGTACAGAAAAGCTGTAAGAAACAGTAACAAACTTCCTTATCGGTCATTGATAGCCCCAGTAATCACAAGGAGGCTGATTTATAGCAGGGTTTGCCAAGTTTTGCTGTTAGTTAAATATGTATCATGGCTGAACATAACGTTCTCTTACTTTTAAATAGCTTAAACTGGATACAATAGTTCAACTATCTCTAAGCCTTTTAGACTTGAGAGTAATATAATATTTTGGGTTTTAAAACAATCCCAAACAACAAAAAGGAAAACCTCATGTTCTTCTTAATAGACATTACCTCTATGATACCAGTAACTAGCTGAAAAAACATATTGTATAATTATGTATGTATATTATGTACAATCCATTTCCAAAATTAGATTATTTCTGTGGTTCTGGTTTATTGTGTAAGGTGTAGTCAACAGTGCAGAAATATAGAAAATAGCGTCACCCCCTAGGAAGTTTAAATCTGAATATAAAATTCAGTTAGTTATTCCTCAGTGAGCTACAGCTGATTTAAATAAATCAAAGACCTATGTTTGTCCGTACCACTTCCTCTCAAACGTTTTAGCCTATGTTTTCAGCTGATTTGTCCATTAAAATTCTTCAGTGGAAATGACTCTGTTCTCCAGAAGTCTTCAGGGTTTTGGTTTAATCACTTAGCTGTCCTTTCATGTTTCTGTCCGGATTGATCTGTGTGACCTCTGGAGAAGTCACAATCGCATTGTCTAAAATCTCCTGCTTGATAGGAATTTTTCCGAGGAGTCCCACTGTGTGTGTAAGGGGCTCAGCTAATAAAGTCTGAAGAAATCAGTCTCAGTGACCGAAAGAGCCAAATTACCAAAATTTCATGTTGTCTCGTATCAGCACGTCACCGATACAGATATTTCATCCCTGTTTTGAACCTTCAGAATCAACAGCTACATCGTAGTGACTGATACCAGTTCCATTTTGCCTACCAACTCAGTTGATTTTATATTTTATTTCTCATTTATGATGGAATAATCAGCAGCTCTTTTTCTCATTTATTTTCTCATATTTTTATTCCAGGATTTGCCTCTGAAGCAGGGAGTGTCTGCATTAAAAATGACCTGTAGTTCTCTGCTTCATAGGTTAGAAACTTATTTTAATATTTTGTGGCTAAGCACAGTCCCGTCTCTTTCAAAAATAAAAATTTCCAACAGTAAACGGTTTAATTGGCATTGAATGTGGATTATAAGCATTTTGCATTGGGGCTTCCATTATTTTAGATGAAATGGCTTCTACACAAATAATTAGTCCAGCTGAGGCAATGAAAGCTCTGTTTACTTGCAGCCATTTTTATGAATTAACATTAAATTTTTTAAAAAAAGTTGATTACAGTGGATCGTACTAAGTCTCATTTGGACATTTCCAAAGTACCGTATTGGTTAGGCTGTATTGCTTTAAGCAGTTACATGCTAAAACTTTCCAAATTCCAAATATTTGTTGGGGGAAAGAAATCGGTTCATAAATCACTTTATTTCAATGGGACTGCTATAGCCAGCACACGCAGAACCATGTATCTCGTATTTACTTCTGAATTATACACCGCAGATGCTTCTTCAGCTCCTTCCTCTTCCTCCATGGGCGGTGCTTGCAGCTCCTTTACCACCTCTTCCAGTCCTACCATTTACTCTACCTCAGTCACCGACAGCAAGGCTATGCAAGTGGAGAGCTGCTCCTCAGCCGTGGGGGTAAGTACCCGAGGGGTAAGTGACAAGCAGTTAACCAGTAACACAGCCCAGCAGCAGCCGTCAACGCCGAAGAGACACACAGTCCTGTACATCTCGCCACCACCCGAGGACTTGCTGGACAACAGTCGGATGTCCTGCCAGGATGAGGGCTGTGGATTGGAGTCAGAGCAGAGCTGCAGTATGTGGATGGAGGATTCACCCTCCAACTTCAGTAACATGAGTACCAGTTCCTACAATGATAACACTGAGGTGCCACGTAAATCACGCAAACGAAATCCAAAGCAGAGGCCAGGGATCAAACGTCGAGATTGTGAAGAGTCCAACATGGATATATTTGATGCCGACAGTGCCAAAGCGCCTCACTATGTCCTTTCTCAGCTCAGCACGGACAGCAAAGGCAACTCAAAAGCAGGAAATGGGTTGGTATCTGCTT
>JMFS01002084.1:0-16819 GCA_000699545.1 Podiceps cristatus
TGTTTTAATGGCTGAAACATCACAGCAGTGACTGCTCTCACAGACCAGACATGTTGCAATGCTGGTCTGATTTCTTCCATGGGCCACCCTCAGTGGTGGTACAAGGCGTGACAGCTTGGCACCCTTTCCACTTCCCTGTGCCACCTACTAAGCCCTCACCTGGTAGGTGGTGGCAGAGAGCTAGCTGGGCTTGTCTGCGGCGGGCGTCAGACCCACCGCTTGGCAGAAGCGAGGAGCAACGGGGACATCATTACCTCCCACCGTCTGAGCTGAGCACAGAAGAGACAGAAAAACCACAGAGAGCTGCAAACTGATGAGTCACACTGACGTATGGTAGCTGCTACTTTAAAAGACTCCAGAACAAAAAAAATGAGGTATGTGAAAAAAACAGATCCACAATCTGCACCAAAGTTGTTGAGCCACCGATCTGCAGCAGCCGAGCCTGACGTGGCACATTATGGGAAGTTGTTAAACCAAGTAATCGTGGCAGAGCTTTGCATTTTCAGTGAGGCTCCACCCACCACTGCTGATGGGAAGAGTCAGGATCATACCCAGGGCAGGCTGTTTTCTACTGTCACTGAGGACTGGAGACAGTGTCCTTCACCGGCTGTCTCTGGAGAAAGGTCTCGCTCTGAAGGGCGACACAAGTGTTCTCCAAATTACAAGGGCAACATCTTGGCGAAAAGAGCGTTAATTAAATATTCAGGGTCCAGCCCCTCTCAACTGCTCAGCTAGCATCTTTTACTCACATTTAATTCACATGAACCAACCCCACTTGCAAGCTAAACAGTTAATTTTATTCCTTCAGCTTTTATTTGCAGGTCAGCTGGTGGGTAACGCTACAAGTGCCCTTTGTCAATTCAGATTCACCACCTCTCTAAAACTATTTTCAAGCTACAAAAAGAGGGATGCTAAGTTTGGTCTACTGAACTTGACTGGCCATCTCTTCAAGCCAGAAAGAGCATAACAGCATCCAATAGGATGCTGAGGACAAGGGTCCTCCCCAGCAGCTCTTTGAGCAGAGATAGTGCCATTGGGTTCCTCTCCAATATTTTGCCTACAAATTCTGGATCTGCGAACCTTGACTGAGATCTGGGACTATTTTTAGAAGCTTGAATAAAAAGCAGTCATCCAGTGGAGTGCTTTTCACTTCCCATTTTAGACATTACATCCTTAGCCCAAATGTAATCACCAGCTGAGCTGTTCAAGGTCAACTCATATTTCAGTCATCATCACCCCATTCCACCATTGCCCTGACATCTCACCAGACTTACCCAAGAGTTGGTGTCTTTTTAAGTTGAATGCAGAAGGTCTGCACCCCCTACTCACCCATCTTTGGAGAGGTGATGCCGGAAGAAGTCATTGGCTGCCAGTTTGATTGCCTTTTCTGGTGTCACTAGAGTCAGGTTCACTGCAGCCCCTGGGCAAGGAAAAGAGGAAAAGGCTATTGAGGAATGAGAATAAAAAAATCGTTAAGTGGATTTCAAGAATGTCTTGTAACTCCTGTCTAAAACCAAGGAGTGATGAAAGAGAGCTTCCACTGCACCAAAGGGGTTTAGAAACATGAAATACCCCTGGAAATTAATAGGATTTCTGCCTCCCAACATTTTGGGCTTTTGAAAACATCTTCTGGTATGTTTCTACTCCATTTGCAATGGGTTTTTTTGTAATTTCTTTAGCTTCACTACTACCTCCCACCATGCATACATGCATCCTCTTCTCTCATCCAAGGATGCACTCCTATGAATCCAGAAGGATGGAGATCAGACCTTCAAGAAAGGAGTACAAGTTGGATTAATAACCAGTCCCAACTCCTTTGCAAGTTTTTTGTGGTGCCAGGAAGAAAAGCCTCCTGTCCCACCTTCTTGCTACCGTCCCACCCCCCCACCCCAAAGCAGAGCAGCGAGCCCAGAAAGACCTGGAGGCTGGTTGAAGTCAACTGTCTCATCTGCAGAGAAGTCGGCCAGCTCTAGACCAACCCTTGGAGTTAAGTGGCTTCCCTTGCGTAACACCACTGGGGGTCACCCTCTTAACAGCCACTGTCGAAATGGCTTTTGGTCCACCACAAGCTGCAGCGTGCAGAAATTCCCCTCCGAGCAGGGTGGCAAGGCTCGCGGGGGGAGCCGGGCTGTGAACAAGCCTTGGCTCCCTCACCACCCGCTGGAGCACCCTTTTGTCAGGAGCACCAAACGGCAAATCCCTGTATTGTGCCGGCCACAATGAAAGGTCTGCGCGGCCCGGCTGGCTGCTGCGGGCCACGGACGTCGGCATTAGTGCAACACAGCGGCTGGGAGGCAGCTTGCAAGCTGCCCTGCGGGAAACGGGGTGAGGGGAGGGCCAGCCCCTTCTGAGCCTACTGGGTTTTGCACCATTAGATTAATGTTCTAGAATATTCCCCTCCCTTTCAGTCTTATGGCTCAAAAAGTCCTCCAGTGGGTGGCCGCAAGCTCTCCCTGCCTGCACTGAAGCTCCAAGCCCTCTTCGCTTGAGACTTGCTAATGGCCTGTGAACACCTTTGCAAGGACAAGCACAAATTCTAGGGTATACCTTTGGCATTTATGCTTGCTGTAGAGATTTAAACAGCTTGTCACAGAGCTCCGTTTTTCAAAGAGAAGCCGGCTCTGAAGACCTGCTGGGGTTCGTTTTCAGGAGGTTTGAACACAAGTTGACAGGAGCTATAAGGGCTCAACAGTCCTAAAGAAAGGCAACTCAGTCCTCTGTTCCTCAGGATGGACTCCCCTCCCTCCAAAAATTCTTAAAGCACTCCTAAGTTAGACATGGAAAGACAAAGGTTTAAGGGGACTTTCCTCAGATTAGGAAGCAAAGTAGCAACTAGGACTTCTGGGATCCATACAACTGGGACCAGGACATGGGAACCCTTGGGTCCACATCCTCTGCTCAGATGACACATCTCCATCATGCAGAAAATGGCAGCAAGAAAACAGCCTTTGCTGGGCAGGGCTGGGCAGCCCAACACATTTCCCCCCCTTCCAACTGCCATGTTCAGATTTTGCCGAAAATAGAGAGGAACGCTGCCTCGTAGCAAGCCAAGCCAACGCATTCAGTCCACACTGGCCAGGACATCCAACAAATGCCATCGTCTTCTACAGGAGCCAAATTAACTAGCCAGGGAGCAAGGCAGCCCGCTCACACTCCTGGGTTTTTGCAAACTTTTAAGTGTACCAGTGATTGCGCTGCTTCAGTCTGATGTGCTTCCTACACGTCATGTCCCCCCGCCGGAATTATCTTGCATGAGATAAGAAGTTACACAGACACGACCCTCATGGTCTACTCCACCTCTTAATGTCAATCACATCAGGATTAACAAAGCTAATCCTCACAGCCTGATTTTTAAGTGGAAGTGGCTACCCGTGAAGTGTTTCCTCAAATGCCAAGTTGAAGACAACTTCAACCCCACTCCTAATGGCTAGAAAGTAAAACATCTGTACATTACTGACGTGCAGCATGAATAACCATTTCCTTGGAAAAACAAGGAGAGAAGAAAAAAAAAAAAAACCCAGAATAAACCTGCTACTTTAACACCAGTGGAAAGCATTCATTGAAAGAAAACAAACCATCCAGCAAGAAAGGTAAGAGAAAAGTACGCTTCCACGTGCTGACCTCTTCCAGGAACCAAGTGGCTTTCACAGCAATTTCTCCTTCAATTGCAAATAAAGTAGAGGGTAAAAACACACAATATACAGAGAAAAGTTAATGAACCTGGGTTTTCTCCTACATCTTTGATATTTTCAGTAAAGCTGCTTAGCAGAGAATGGATAATCCCTGTCCTCAATAATCCATAACCGCTTCAATTCACCGGAGGAGGAGAAATTAGATACTTCAGCTGCTGGCTGTGTGCTTTGCACAGCATTTTCTACCTTTTCACAGAATCTCATGGCTCTTCAATTCTAGTTATGCCAATGACTACCTCCCTAACTAAAGCTAACCTTGGCCTATAGGCAACGCCACATGTACCAGAAGCAACGACAGACAAACAGAATGCAAAAATAAATTGCAACCATTAAAAAATAGTATTTTGAAAAGAAGTTAAGGAAGCACTACAAAGGAAATCAAGTAGAGCTGACTTAGTTGTTTGTCAAATGAACTTGTAAGTGCCCTCTTCTCGCCAGGCCTTGGGTTTTGCTGTTAAAATGTTTCTCACAGAAGCCCGTATATACCACCAGCAAGGTGCGTATCAGGGGGATTGAGTCATCCCCAGTGCCGCACTGGTGCGCGCGGGAGGTATTGGCAGAGGCCGGGGAAGGCTGCCCCACTACTGTGGCTGAACTGCAGCTCCCTCCAAATGTCATCAACAGCAAAGGGCATCTCTCCAGCCCGATCCAGGCCTCCGGCTCCAGCCAACTAGGCTCAACGCCTGGTCTGCAAACAGCAGTGGGACCTTCCAGAACACGTGCTGGCATGGATCTATAGGTGGCTTCTGGATGGACTGGAGCAGGGAGCAGAGAGCGCACCTCTCCGAGGTCCCCTTCGACTGGTGTCCACATGGCCCAGGAGCCCCACAGGCACCATGGATTCATTTGCTTGGCATCGTGTCTGAAGGCAGCACACCGGCACCCCTTGAGCACAGACAGGGCTAGACAGCACCACCCACTGCTGCTACCTAAATGCTAGAGAAAAAAAAAATAAGGAAAAAACCTCCTTCCTCCCCCAAACAAACCCAAGAATCCCTGTAACTTTTGGGGAAGAACTTGAGAAATGCCGAGATTGCCTTATACATCACACAATGCACTATGGGCTACTTACACAGAGCAAGGACCCTCTGCTTACCCCCCCCCCCTTAGGAGATGATTTGCAGAAAAGCATCCTACAAGCTCAAGCCTCTCTCCTGCCTGCACTGAGGAGCTTTGATTCACACGTGAAGCAGACCCGAAGTGACGCAGGGGGAATAGCTGTGCCCAAGCAGACCCCTCTGTCCCCTGACAGAGGCCAAGTGCCCTGCAGGGACGACTGACGCGCTTGTGACTCCTCCGTGGGGCACAGCAGCTGCCATTTTAGCACATTAATATATAATCCTCCCAATTTCAGCTTAAAGGCTGAAAATAAACGCTTGTGAGTCATACAGCAACTTCTGCCGGGGAACTGGGACAGATGGAGGGAGCAGGAACCAATCCCACTATCTGATTTCCATCTTCCCCTGTCTGCATCGCTGAGCCTTCTCTTTACCTTCTTCCCAGAAAAATACAGACATTCTTCACGAATCTTGGATGTATTTTACCCGTCCAAGAGGGAGGGAAGGGCTGCTAATGTCAGCTGACAGAACTGCGGCACAGAGACCGGGACTGCTGGACTTGGAGGACTCACCTTCGCACCCTGGCCATGCTGAAGTATCTGAGAAATTCTGGAAGGAGATGGAGCTATTCACAAAAGCCCTCTCCAAAGCCAGCTTCCCATTTAACAGTCAGAGGTGACAAAAAAATTCAAGCCACTATCAGGTCCAAGAACAGAGGGGGTATAAAGTTAGCGGGACACAGACCAAGCTGACCAGACTCACTACAGCTGGGAAAAGCTATGCAAAACCCTCTGCGCCCTGAGACTTCTCCTGGCAGTGAAAGGTGGCCTGGAGACGCACAACCCCTCCACCACCCTACGCCTCATAGGACTGAGCCGCCTTTTCCAAAAGCCCCGATGGGTCCTACAGTCTCCCCTCTAAGTTTCCAGGAACAGCTTCTTCCTTCGGCTCCTCAGGAAGCAGCCTGGCACTGCACATTTACAGCCAAAGTTAATGCAGGCTCCATTCCCGGCTAGGAACACCGAAGCAGCCAGCTTCTGCGAAAAATCAAGAGGGAACGCGTCACTGCTAGCACCGAAGATGGAGCTTGCCAGGGTTCCTCGGGGTTATTTGTCTTGTTGCCTGCTCCCAGGAAAGCTGGCGTGAAGCAGCCAATCCATCCCCGGCATCCACCCCACTCCCCCGAAACGCCCACCAGCAAGTTGGGCAAGAGGCGCTGCCTCGACAGTCGGCGCCTGCTCCCAGGACAGCCAGTCGCAGCGCCTGTGTTTCCTTGGGAGCCATGGAAGAAACGGCAAGAGATGCTACCGCTGCCAACGGCAAGGCGCCAGTATCTCCGGACTCCCGCTTGAAAAAACAAAGAGCAAGGACTCACTTAATCAAAGCAGTACTTTAATCAGACTTTATCAGTGAACCAGTGCCACAACGAATGCTATCTGAATGCCTCAGAGATAAAACCTGCATATTCAGGCAATTGAATACCAGTATATAAAATAAATCAGAGTTCAGTGTCAACTAAGCCAGTTGGACTATGCTGAAAGCCAAGAAGGTATTTCACCTTTTCCTCTGCTACGAGTAAAGTCAGAATTTGGCCTGCTGTTTCTCTCTCCTCAAAGATCTTTAAAAAATTTCAAGGATTTTGCGTTTAAACTAGAAAAGGTATAACGTCAACTCACTGCTGCAACAGACAGCCTAAGCCAAGGAGCCAGGACATTTCTCGCAGGTCAGCACACGCGACCAAACAGCTGAAGCTCCACCGTGAGTCAACCTCTGATTTTCTTACCACCGCAGGGGAGTTTTTTGTGGGTGCGGGTTATTTTTTTGGTTTGTTTTCAATTGCAGCTTGTCTTAATACTTGAATAGATGATTTGAGAGACAGCTAGTTTTGTAGACAAGCTACCAACTAGACGGGACAGCAGGCCTGACCGCGTTGGTGGTGGGCTTTGACATAAACTCAAGTCATCAACCACAAAGACACTTCAAGAGGTTTGCTACTGTCCCTCTGACAAAGGTTACCATGCCCAAGCTGGGAAACACGCACATACAGTCCTGAAACAAAGTCCATCAGCTTCATTTAAACTGCTAATAAAGATGAACTTCAGTAAACGGTAAGGTTTAACACCAAAACAGCCATGGGGAGGACTGAAGCCCTCAACGGCGGAGAGCTGAGCAGACATCTGCCATGGAGGAGTCTATTTTCAGAAACACCTGCACCTTTCACCATCCTAGGATATTGCTAGGTTATTGCTTTATAAGCCAAAGAACATGGGCTTTTCCTCCCACGTACGCACCAGTGCTTCCAACGCAAAAGCTGTGCTGTGCCTGACTCAGCTTTACTTACCTCTGTACATGCCAAAGTAGCCTTCCGACCGAATTGTTTTAATGAGGCAGTCAGACCTGCAAACAAAAGAGAGAGAGATAAACCCCAAGAGCTCAAAGGTGGGTGAGAGCAGAGAAAAACAGAACAGCTCTCTTGGAGTGGTTTTCATTTATGATCTGTCAGCAAAACCCTGAGCCGAGAAGGCAACCGCGTCAGCCGCTGAATGCGCCATTGTTCGGGCCCGAGTCCAATTTCAGCCCCTAATTCATGGGGGCTGTGAAAGCCCCGTCTCACCCTGCACGCGCTGTCGGCTTTCTAGAAACACAAAAGGGAAAAGTGTCACTGCAAGGGCTGTTTATCCAGGGTCCCCTGTGGCAAACACGCGTGAGATGCTCTAACAAGCAGATCCCCGTGCACGCGTTTTTAAATCCAGCTCTGGAAGGGAAGTAAGGGGGGGCAAAACCCCCAGTGCTGACTTGCTTGACTTACTCCGTGAAATTCCACACAAGTCACGCAAACACCAGATGACCTGAACGCTCAGTCATCTGTGACCTCCCATGCAGATTAAAGCACTTCTTTTTAACACGTTGGGTCCCACAGCGGGCAGCGAGGACTCCGGCTCTCGCCCTGGGAAGAGCGCAGCAGGGTGCCGCAGAGGGAAAACTGTCGCCTTCTTTGTTTCAACTACATTTACTGCCAATGGGAAAACTGGGCAGAGCCCCGGAATGGCTCAAAGCCTTTCGAAGGGACCGATACACACCTAACGAATCCAGGGGTGCAGTTCAGGAAGGCAGTTTCCCTCTCCAGAGCGCGGCTGCATGACGCCCGGGTGCTGGCTGAAGGTTGCTCTGGGGTCTTTGGGAAGGGATAGGTACTTGCTGTGGCCATAGGGGAAGGGAGAGGTGCACAAGCACGCGTGCGTGCTTAATTAGGAACAAAAGGTTCTTTTAAGTAGCAAGAAGGGAAGCGTAGCTGATGAAAACAAGAAAACATTTTTAAGAGATTTGGCAAACCAAGGAGTAAACTTCATCTCCGCTCTGTAGTAGTGCTGAGGTGGGAGAGAAGGAAATACAGAGCTCGCTCAAGGGCTTTCTGGCCCTGCTTGGGTCAAGACTGTCCTAGAGTACTCCGTGCTATTTGTGAAGAGCCCATCCTGCACGGCTGCCAGTCACGGCAATGAGTTTCCCCTCTGCTGGGACTCCCCCCGCATCCTTTGGGAGCCCATCTTTCACACGCTCCACCCCAGTTCCTGCGGCTTGCACGCACCGACCTCATTCCTGGGAGCAGCCCCCTAACACATTCGCAAGCCCCAGAAATCTCGGGGCACCTTTCTCCTACCTCCTCCATCAAGCTCTTCCACCACAACGCTGGAGGCAAGGCACCTTCCCCGAGCCAGCGGTGCTGCTTTGAACAAGACACGGCAGAGAGGGGAGGGGGAAGAACTACTCCCCACCACGCTCGTGCAGCCCTGCTACCTCACCGTAGGGCTTGCACGTCACTCCCAGCCCCTCGAGCTGCAGCAGAGCGAGAGGGAGCCACGGCCAAGCCCAGCTCCTTTCTCTCCCTGGAAAAAGGGAGCCAACAGCCAACTAAAATTATACATAACATACCTGGGGCAGCACAACCTAAAAAACCAGCTCTCAGGGCTGCTCCAAAGTGTCTTTGGCTCTTTCAAAGGAAAGTCTCCCTGATGCCAAAGGTCTCTCAAGCCGAGCAGAAGCACAGCATGTTGTCTTAAAGCAAGACAGATGAAATTTTAAATGAACTTGCTGCTTTCCTGGGTGTTCAGCAGACACCCAGTATTTCCCCCAAATAAGCCTCCGTAACTGGGGAGCTCAGACAAGCCCTCCCAAATCCCTAACTAACGTAAGGGTGTCTCTGAAATCATACTCCATGCACGGTAACAGCATCCTCTTGGCACCTTTCCCTCCTTGCTTACGTAGGACACAGGATGACCTGATGTTATCTAGGGGATGTGTTACGCCTGTTACTTCCCTGTTCCCGCTGGCCCCTCGGCCCCCAAAAGACCCTTTCACTTATCCCCCCCAGCCCAAGCTCACTTCCCCTACAGCTGCTGCCAATGCCAGGGGAATTCCTCCAGCATTGCTCACCCACCCCCAGGCTTTGTCACAGAGGAGCCAGCTCAAATATACAGGGTCAATCCTGTGTATTCCTTAACGGTGCCTCATCCCACTACAACTCCTGGCGAAGGAACAGAGCTGCGCTCGACTGCTGGAGGCTGAAAGCCTCTGTTCTGCTGAGCCCCTCCAGAGATGAGCCATCCTGGCGCTCACTCCCAAGGGGAGCCTACAAATCCTCCATCCTGCCCGACCTCCTGTTGCTGCCGTCTACCAGGTCAGGGGGAGAAGCGATCCTCAGGGAGAAGCAATCTGCGGCAGGAGCGGGACACAACAAAAAGGCCAGGCAAGACGGGAGGCTGGGTCCTGCCAGCACGCCTGGGCACACAAACACGCAGGGAGCAGAGCGCTGTAACTGTCAAGGGAAGCACCAGTCTGCCGTGGCACGCCAGAGCCTACAACCTAAGCTCAAGCGTAATCACATGTCGTCAGCCAGAGCAAGGAGGCCCGGAGACTAAAACCATCAACATACAGAGCATTTCCTTCCTATTCCCACTCTGCCTCAAATTCTCCTGGGCAGGGAAGAGGAAAACGTGTGGAGGAGCAGGTAACGCTACTTCTGAACAAAGTGGCAGGAGGACAGGACGTACATCACCAGTCCCAGCCTCTTCTCCCCCCTCAACTTTTGGAAAACTAAGGCCTGACTCTGGTTCCTAGGATAAAGCATCTTCTGCCGAGTGTGGTGCACATTCCCACAGCAGATACAACAGCCCTAAGCTTCCCACACAAATCCCGGGTGGATTTGGTGGGCTGGATATATTCACGCCTTCGTTTCCTACAGCACTTGATTTTTTGGGGTGCAGGACTGCTGGGGTAACTACGGCATGTGTCAGCCGGTGATCCTTCAAAAAGCCTGCATGCAGTGCTCTAGACTGGGAATCGGTGACTGCTTCCTCTTTTAAAAACTGACACAGCAAAGGAAGGGATAGCAACCTCCAGTGTGAGTGTCATGGAAACAGGAGAGAGGCAGAAATGCCCTCACGCACCTGATTGTGGCGCAGCAGAGAACTGAACAGCCCTGAGCCCCGACAGCAGTGAAGCTGCTGCTCCCAAGCACGGGACGCAGAGATGTGCCCTCTGCTGTGATCTCTCCTGCTGGGCCCCGCAGCCCGATCGGCTGCTTTATTCGCTTTCTCTGCTCTAGCACAGCTTGGTTCAAGATCGTGCCCCGGCTTTCCCGGGGACAGCCCGCTTCCCAGAAATGCTGAACTCACCCGAAAGGGGTAACAAAGTGGAAGGACTCCCCATGGAAAGCCCCGGGGATGCCCCCCGTGGGGGTGGTACTCACATGCTGGTGTACATCCGCTGGCCATTCTGCTGGTTCTGCAGGCGAGTTTTTGCCAGGTCAATGGGAAAGACACAGGTGACCCCGATCAGCCCAGCTATCCCTCCATTGATCAGCTTGGCAGGTAAACTGTAAGGGGACGAGACACAGAGAAGCAGAGGTCTTAGCAGCGGGATAACCTCAGGGGAGGGCAAGAGGAAAGAATGGAGCTCTTCTGCATGACCAGAGTTAACACATCACTGGGCGACAAGGCTGTGTGTGTGATGCCCCCCCACCCCTCCCCGGGCATGAAGGCAGCTCTGCCTCAAAGCAAAGCTTGGCCTGTGCTGTACATACAGGGGAGGGGGCAAAAGCAGCACATGGGTCAGGACAAAGCACAGATGAGTGGAGTGGAGCCAAACGGCTAAGCCAGAGATCGCCAAGAGCAAGAAATAACCCCTGTTCCGCAGGACCCAAGGGTTTCTGTTGTCCCTAGAGGAGCAGAGTGCTGGACCATCTACCACTTCAGTCAGGGCCTGCTGGCATCCAAGCCAGCAGGTTTGCTGGTAAACGCTTTTCAGCATGGCAATCAGATACGCATCTAAGGAGAGGTTCCTGACACGTCAGCTGCTGGCATCACGTGGGACCGAGCCCAGCACAGGCGCCCGGCCGGCAGCCGAGGAGCAGACGGCTGCAGCTCCAGGAAACTGTTTCCAGACCCACTGCCTGGGGCGAGGGGAACACACGCAAACCTACAGCCGGCGAAACCACCGGACTGGCAGCCGGCATGGCTGCAGATGCAGAGACGTGAGCTCATACCTCTGAGGGAAATCGAAACCCGGCTGGCTGCATGTGCTTCCAAAACACGAAGCCTTTTCTGCTCGCCTTTGTGTTCCCACAGGGAATTCTTGCAAGTTCCACTGAGTGAAAGCCAGATCAGCTAAACCACAGGTTCCCAGCAAATTCAATTACAAAAAATGTTCAGCACTGATATGCTCAATAAACCACTACACACAGAGACAAGGGAAGTCTGTTTGAGTCAGCTCCCTCCAATAAAGCACAGGACACGGCTCCCTTAACGCAGGATGTGTTCAGGGAGCCATATTAAACTGATATTAAACTCACAGCTGACAGCAATCCTAGACCGCAGCTGGCTGAGCCGGAGAGGCTCAGTCCTCCCAGAGGGGGAACGGTCAGCTGCCTTCCGCGGCAGCGACGCGATGCTCTGGATGGGGGCACGGACGGCATCACCCACTGAAGCGAGCCTCGCCACGGCATGGCGGGGTGAAGCTCCGCAAGCACATCCCCCCAGCAGCACCGCAGCGCGCTCTGCATCGAGGGGCACTTCCAGAGAGGATCAGTCAGGGCCGTGCTGAAAGAGCTGCCTCTCAGCTCCAGGCTCGAGGGAAAGGCAGGATATGGAGACTCAGGGTTGGACAAGAGGGGTGGACATAAAAAATGAAAGTCTTTGCCCACAAGTGCTAAGCATGACTTTGAAACTCCAAGAAACTCCTTTCAGCCTTCGCTCTCCCGCAGTGAGAGCTCCTTCCCCCTCAACGCCCGCACTGATACAACACAAGCACGCAGCCTCCGGGCTAGCACAGCTGGAAGAACAGGTGCCAAGGACAGGCAGACAGACCTGAGCTCAGCCCAGAAACCCAAACAAGACAGTGCTGACTGAGATTAGATCGAGCACAGCACACTAGGAAGGCAGGCCCAAAACGGTGCAGGAGCTCAGCACAGGGCCAGACTGCAAGATCTCACCAGCTCGAGACTGTTGCCTCGGGGATCTTTGCACCACAGTCTGAGAAGGGAATAGATTTGCCTGCAAACTCCTACACTCAACTTGTTCTCAGGACATGGGAAAATTTCAAACAGTAAGCTTCACATCATGGCTCTCTCCTTATTTAACCCATAGCCACACCGAAAGAGGAGGTTAGAGACCAGATGTCAAGATGGAGGCACCACTGGGAAGGAGGGTGTTTCAAGTCAGGATCACATCAGCCTCCCCGAATTCAGCCCCAGTCACTGCTGGCAGGTCACAGACTGGCCCCTTTCCAGCCTCAGCACTGTCATCGCTTCTCTAAGTGTCCCCAAAACACCCGGAGCAGGCAGACACTTGCCCCTCTCAATCCGTTTCAGCAGCGGTATCATCACAGGGTTTGTATCAGGTGGCAGTGAGACACAGGCATGCGGCAAACATCTTGCCTGCTGGCACTGTAAGTGCAAAAAATTCCCCAATTTCAGCTCAGAGCAATAAAGGGGAATAACTGGGCAAGCCAAAAAAACCTGGCAACATGGGCTGCAGAGAGCCTCTTGCTCCGTTTGTAGGTGAGAAGCCCTCGCTCAATACCCTCATTGCACCTGAATCCAACCATCCGGGTTCCCCACGCGCGCTGGGGAGGGAGACTAGTACAGACGGACTAGTCAGCAGTATCTGGCAAGACGCCGAGATTAAGTTCCGCGTGCACTGCTGCAGAAATGCAACGCCCTTGATCTCACCTTGCAGCAAACCGCTGCCGTGGATTTTTTGTATTTTGGTATCAATCTCATTTTGCTACGGGATGACAGATGCACGCTGCAAGGGAAGAGAGGTTCGGTAGATCCTCCAAGCTTAGACAGATCTCCTTGGCTTGGCTGCGTGTGACCGCTGCAGGCTTGTGGTCACAAAAATGGGAGATGACCTAAGAGGCAGAGGCGAGGGATGTGGGGCACAGAGAAGAATCTGTGACAGAGGGCACTGCGTCTGAATCAAAAGCTTCTTCCCTTGTGACTAAGTCATCCCACTTTTCACCTCATTGCTCTCTGCTCTTCTCAAGGGATGAGAATCCACTGTGCCTGGCCTCTCTGTCCCACTTACCTTCTGCACAGCTGCTGCCCGTCACTACCTAGGTGCACAGGGCTTAGTGAATGGGCGGCGACGCAGGCGAACACACAAGTAAAGCCATTTGCTCAGTTTAACATGAGAAAGGTTAGAAAGGCATCCCGGTTCTCCTAGTGCTCCTCCTCAGCTCTTTTAACTAGTCCCTGTAGTCAGCAAGCTCCTGTTCACGCTGCCAAGAGCACGTTGGAAGGGCAGGGGGAGGAGGATGCATCTCCCCTTCCTTCAAAATACCACGCTTCAAACAGCCATGGTGTCTGGTTCTTTTGCTCTGCTGAGGCTATCAGGGACATACACTCGCCAGGCTCCACGGAGGTGAATCTCAGCGTGCCTTTCATGGGTGTCAGAGAAGAGTGCCAAGTGCTCTCCAAATTGGGTGACTGATGACGGGTAAATCTAGGCACGTAAACACTCCACAATGCTGTCCTGTTATCAGCACAGCTCAGGACTGTGTTTATTTGCAGAAGGCAGGCACGCAGGAAGATACCCTAATCATGGCAAAGGCCAAGGAGAAGCAGCCCTCTTGCGTGTAGCATTCAGGCATTGCCACCTCCCAGCCCTCTGTCACCAGGTTTCATTCACTCACTGACCTCTCCTGTCCTGAGCTGGTAACCTGGAAAAGTAGATGTTAGAAGAGAACCACAAAAAACCTCACAGGAATCCCATGGCAACGTAGGAGTCATTTATCTGGGGCAAATTCACAAGCAGCAGCAAGTTAAACCCACGTGCAGGACTGTGCAGATCCATCTGACACAGCGATTAGGAAGCTCAGGGTACGACTGCACGGCAACGTAGGAGTCATTTATCTGGGGCAACTTCACAAGCAGCAGCAGAAAGTTAAACCCACGTGCAGGACTGTGCAGATCCATCTGACACAGCGATTAGGAAGCTCAGGGTACGACTGTATCTTTCCAGAAAAGACATCCCAATTAATTTCCAGGATGGACTCAAATCCAGTCTTTGCATACGCCAGGACCAACGCTCTTAAGTTCCTGCTGTGCACTTAAGTGTCACTAATTATTGTTGGGACTTCATGCTGCTGCACTCACTCAAGCATTGACCGCCTTTAGAAGGAGGGCACAAGGCTGCATCTACGTGGACTTTGTAATTACAAGCACTTCATCCTCGGCCGGTCAAGGAGCTGGCTTTGCTCCCCTGATGTCAGCAAGCTGAAGTCAGAAGGTCAAGCCGACCTTTGAAAGAGGAAGCCAAAAGGAAGAGATTCATGCAGGGTAAAAAGGAGACGGTAGAAATACAAAGGCAGTGAGAAAAAAGAACTGAAGAAAGCAGAGACGTGACAACATGGCAAAGACAGAAAATAAGAGAAGGTTGGGAAAAAAGCAGGTAAGAAAGGGGCAGAGAAGGAATTAGAACTGTTTAAGGCCAGAAGAGACGATTAGGTGATTTCCTCCAACCTCCTGTATCACAAAAGGGATTAGGTTTGAAAAACTTAAAAGAAAAATCTAAAGCACAACCAACAACACAAATTTTTTTCAAAAAAGTTACCTGATCTGTTTATCAGCCATTTAATTCAAACTTGATCTTGGTAAGAAATGAATCTGTTCCTTCAAATCGTTCCTCAATTTCTTTTTCAGTCACTTCTTTTTTACTTCAGTTTCTTCCTGGAAAGGAAAGACACCAAAGAGACAAAGTTGAGAGACTCACACTCCTCCTAAAGCTCAGGTCCTACCGGGCAGGGTGAGGCCAGCTGAGGAACAAGTGACTTAAGGGAGCACCTGGTCTCTGAGGAGAGGAGACTGAGCTCCCCGGGGAGCCTTACAGATACGCGTGGATATAAATATACAAGCACATATGGAAGGAAGAGCTGCCAGAATCATCAGGTTCCAGCAGCACGTGAGGAAGGGCAGCAGCCGGGCAGTCCACAGGCTCTGCCCAGCATCTAGGACAGCAGTACCCATCACAACCCTCTGGAACTCCAGAGAGCATTTCACACCACCCCACGGGGACCTCCAACCCTCTGCAGGTCCACCCGGCCACCCCAAGACAATCGTGTGCCATCGCAAGACCCGCTCAGCACTTCCCTCCAACACACAGGCGCTGTTTCTCAAGGAGAGCCTTCAAAACCCTGCTCCTCCAGCGGTTACAATCCTTCCTCTATTTCCCAGCCCAAATGGACGGCCCATGCTCAGTCTCGTGCCAACTTAAGCAGTGCCTCTCCCTCCCCAAGCTACTGATGCGGCTTTGCCCTTTGGACCACTCCTTTCAGCTCGGCACCTTCTGGCACGGCACTGAAGCCCCAAGTCTGCAGGAAGCGGTTCTCTAAGGCTCGACTGCTGCTGTTTAAGGAGAGCTTAAGTCGCCACACGAAGAAATGCTAGCACCAGAGAAAATCTCAGAAGCGGTGACAACCTTTAGCTTTTTGGAGGTGTCCTCGTCTCCTCTTGACCTCCAGCCTGGCAATCAGGTGCCCCATGCTTTCATCAGGCGTCTCGGCAGCCCTCTGCCACTCTCCTCCCTCTCCCCTTCCAGCTGCCACCCGGGTGGTGAGCCAGAAGCGGAGGAGATATCTTTGCCCTTTGCCTGTGGAGTGAAATTTGCCCTTTAATTGCAGACTTCCTAAGCCACACAGCCAACAAGGTGGCTGACACTTCTACTCTGGAGATACAACCGGAGGGCCAGAGGTGTTCCCAAGAATAAAAGGTCCCTGAAAGCGTAAGAGCAGGTGACGGTGCAAACAGGTAGAAGGAGAGGGGGTGAGGTTACACCGGTCCAACACTGACCTGATCCCCTCCCTGTTACATCAAGTGCCAAGGACAGGGCAGCACGAAAGCATTTGCACGGTCCTGTGCAAAACTGAAACTGCCTTTTTCTGGAGTCCTACATTCAGCCAAAGCCATGAAAGACGGGCACGCGGAGCTCGCTAAGGAAGGGGGCTCCTCTCCAAAACCCCCACACGCACCTCCCCTGCTGCACTACACTACTACACCTCCTGTCCCCCCTCTTCAGACACCTTACCTGACCTTGACCAATCCACTCCAGATCAGCTAAGTCTGCACTTTCTGAGTGAAAATTGCTCACACCTCCCTCTGCACGCGCATTCATGCACATGTCCACAAGAGTAGTTTGTTTCAGGTTAATCTAATTCTCTATTAAATTAACCAGAATAAGACCAAAATATAAAAATATAGGGAGACCAGTTGCTGAAAGTGTGTAACCCCGGCAGAAACAAGCCCTGAACCGTGAAAACTCACTTGATAACATCTATACTCTCAATAGGATATTTGTGTTTATTGAGGCAGAAGCTCTGATAGAACACATGCACCGAGTAGCCCCGACACCCCGCTCCAAGCTCTGGCAAAATCCCACCTTGTTGCCCCTGCTGCACCCTTCCCTGCGGAGGGGCACCCACGAGGCCAGGCACCATCGCAAAGGGCAAGGCAGAAGACAGCCAGGCATATTCACCACTGACAGGTGGGTGAAAGCGTGAGAGACCGAGATTGTCCTG
>JMFS01002085.1:0-13709 GCA_000699545.1 Podiceps cristatus
AACAAGAAGGGAACATGAACAAAAAACAAACTAAATAAGGAACCAGAGGGAGAAGGGGGCAATGGCCGACCCTCCCCCATACCGCCCATGCCGTCCATGGCATGGAACACTCTCTCTGGCCAGTTTGGATCAACTCTTCTGGCCGTGCCCCTCCCCAGTGTTTGCACCTGCACATCAGCAAAGCTTGGGAAGCTGCAAAGTGTCCTTGATCATTCAGCAGCAACCAACAGCAGCAGCAGCAGCGTGATGTCACCATGTTTCACATAGTAAATCCAAAACACAGGAGCTGCTGAAGACAAAACTAGCTCCGTCCTGGCTGAATCCAGGACAATATTGTACTCCCAAATGTTTTGAATCCTATCTTATGGAAGTTTGCCTCTAACAAGTAGGAAATCAGAACTGCTTCATTCAGAAACTCGTAAGTCTACATACTTATCTACCCAAAACAATTCTATCAACAATTTTAAATTTAATCTACATGATTTTCCCTGAACCACCGTCAGAACTTCAATTTTGCTATCCACTCACGAATTTGTAACATTAGAAATATGGAAAACACTTTCTTGCAACCTCCCAGAAGATCTAAAGCCTTGCTCTCCTGCATTTAGACACAATTGAGATGCTTAGTTTGTCTTTTCATGGGTTATTGATTAGCACTTTTTTAGAGCATAGCGCATTACTCAGATTTCTGCTTGGTCATGTGTTCAAGCATATTAACAAAAATGTTGAGGGTTAGTATCTCAATTTACAATTCAAGTTGGTGCTAAACAGAAAAGGCAACAGAATGTCCAAATGATATTCCTTCAGGAAAAGAGAAATGTTCACTTCCCACATGGGAGGTGATCAAGAGGCACCACAGGGCATTACTTTCACTCTCCCCAGCATGAGATTAAGTATAGCCAAGTGTGGGACCCAGTACAGCTATACTGAAAGCAACATGCAAATCTAAACCAAGTAGGTACTATTTTTTTTAATTATTTCACAAAATGTTTTTTACTTAAACTGGATTATTTCCTGTTTGACCTAACATCTTAATCTTGTTGAATGCATAAAACAACTAAAATATAAATTGCTTAAACATTACGGTTTAACTTTTTTTCAGACAGTCTATTCAAAAGTTTCTATATTTAAAAAGACAGTACCCTTTCCAATATCAAAATAGAAGGTATTTTCTAGAATACTGCAGAAATGTGTTTAAAATTTAAATGCATCAAATTTGTTTGTAGTATATTTGTAGTAGCTGCTGAAAAAAAAAATTCATAGAGGAAACTAGTCAATTTTTGGCTTTTTATTTGCTTAGAGAACAGCGATCGAGCCTTTCATTAATAAAATTAAGATGATTTCAGTGTGTTCCAAATATTCTGAAAGAGTATTACTATGTGAGTTCTGATAATAGGGCTATTCATTAAAATACCTAGGAAATAAATGTAGCAACAATGATTAAACAAATTGCTTGAGAATTGTAACTTCTTACCCACTTAGAAAATAATTTGGTCTCAACTCTTGGTATATCGCTGACAGCTTGAATCATCACAGTATAAACATTCAGTAATATATCCTCATAGTCATTAAAGTCAGGTTCAAATTTAATACCGTCATTCTCAAGGATTAGTCTCAGGATTAAACCTGGGTGTTTGTAGGCTTGGACTGATTTCTAACACACACAACAACAACAAACAAAACAAAACAAAAAACAAAAACAAACAAAAAAAGTAGTACTATATCAGTTAACCTAACTACTGCAGGAATAGTCAAAGGATCACTAATATACTCCAGCACACACATTTTAAATTGTCAGGACTTTCATTGCAAATGACATGCCAAAATCCTAAGAAAAATACTTGCTTAAGTAGGAAGTATGTCTCTGACAAAATTCACATAAACTGTTTTCCTTAAGGTGAAATACATTACTTTTAGTAGGCACAAGAGGCATCCTCTATACCGCCAGCAACTTTCATAAAGTTGTTTGCATAGACCGAGGCAGAGTAGCTTTACAGTAGTAGCACTCACAAACGGCACAATATAAGAATTATTATGTGTATAGCGATACATGTATTCATAACCTGGAGAACAGTCACTATGAATCTCCTAACCTTAGAAAAAAAAAAAAAAAGCAGCGTTATATCCAATTTTATTTGCTAAACAAGAATCTGATCCACAAAAACTAAATGGCTTATTATGAGGGTTATATTTGCAGTATGGATTCCCATGTAATTCCAGTATGAAACCTTGGTGGCATAACTTGATTTTTCATCATATCTTTAATCTGGATCAGACATCTCTCAACTTTCAAACACCTACTAACATACTCTAACTACACAAAAATGTAATTGGGAAACAGGAGGAAGCATTTTACCACTATTAGGTAGCATAGAATCACCATTAGGAAGGATAAGTACCATAGACAGCAAAGCTCACTTAACTCAGAAGTATACAAAGAATTACAGGGAAGGAGGAAATTAAAATATATACTCTGCATCTGCAACGTGATCCATTACTTCCTTACATTCTCTGCATATTTATTCATCAATACTATCTGGAGGCAGAGTTCTGTGGATATTTGATGTCAAGGCAGTATTAATAAAAAGCTGATCAAAGATTCAGTTGCACTCTAAGACATCAGATATCAACAAGAAATATTTACCTCTACGACAGACATTATGTGAGTGCAAAAGAGAAACTCCTTCTTAATTCCTTTTTTTCCCTCCAAGAATTACTCTGCCAAAGCATGTAGCAGACATCTACTAATAGCAGAAGACTTCTTTACAGATGGATATTACAGAGAGAGAGCACTGCAAGATGCAAATGGCCTTAATATTAATGAATTTCTACTGTATGTCTAACTGACTGCAGTGTGTTCTTGAGGAAATCAGATTTGAAATATGTTGAAATTTCCCTTCTTACATAACAAAAAAGAAAGTTATTTTAACTCTACTTAATAAATAATGCATTCCTAAAATGTTACACATTTTTTTCAGTAAGCACTTACCACCAGAGTTCATACTTTCTTTTCTATTATTTTTTTCAAAAGAAGCAAAACAAAGAGGAAACAAATCCTACGTACATAGATAAACAATGCTGCTAATATGCATATGAAAGACTACTTACTGCAGGTTGAACAATCAAATCCGTAAAGTCTTGAATTGAATGTAAAAGTAAATGTTGCAGTTGATGAGTCATTAAAGTGGCAGCACAATTGAAGAAAGACTCTAATTTACTGATGCTGGCATTGCTGGGTACTTGCTTTCGTTTATTACCTTCGTAAAAGATTTTCTGCACTTCCGGAAACCACCTTAAAAGAATACAATACTTTTATAGTTTTTTCATGTGATTAGCATTAATAAACCTGTGGGTTTAAATTAATTCCTACAATTGCTTATATTACATGCAGTCAAAAGATGCTGCAGTAGACTTGGGAAACTATAGTTTAACTTAAGTAGGTCATGTGGTAATATCTTTAAATTCTAAGGAATTGTGCCTCTGAAAATGTTATCTATTATTATGGAATCATATTTAAAATACAAGGTATTATGATAGACAAATTCGCTGTCTTGCTTTGGTCTCCTATTTCTCAGGCCACAAAGGCTTCACAGGCAGCACACTGAAGTCCCAGGGGTTGTGCAGCTTGTTATACATTCTTGTAACCTCAGTAGATACTAAGATGTGAAAGCAATCCAAAGGGAATTATGCCCAAGCTGCCCTTAACCAAAATGAAATTAGCCCTGGCATTGCTGAGAAATAGGAAGGAAACAAGCACAGAAGTGTGCAGCCTTCAGTTACGAGCAGAAGGGTATCTTCAGGGTCAGAAAGAAATATATCTGAAAATGGTAAAGGCAATACGTAACAGAATCATAGATGAGTACAGAAACAAAAACCTTCAATGTTAATAGCATGAAAAAAGTATATTAAACTATAGTGGTCTCAACAGTTATTTAGTTAAAACCTGAAATAGGAAAAATACAGTAATGCATAACTGCAGGAATCTAGCATTACTGGTTAAAGAAAGATCAGATGCATACAACAATACAGTTTGTCCACAAATACCTAAAAAAGACCTATCAATTTTGATGCTTTATTTTAAAACTTAACTGCAGCATACTGAGTGCACTACCAAGAAAACTGTCTTTTTTCTTAATTTATCTCAGGTTGAATATACAGTCATTATGATATCCAAACACTTGTGAAAATCTGAGTCATAATCTCTAAAGTTAATGGGTCTCATTCATTCAACATTTTTCAGATGACTCTGCTCTCAGAAGCAGCTACAAGACTGGGAATATACAAACTGAGATTCCCAAATCATCAACAGAGGTTCTACAGAGATACTGTAACTGAAGTGATAGTATGTTAATCTTCCCATCAATGAGACACTTCCTTTGTGTGAAGTAGGGATGGGGCGGGTATTACGTAGGAAGTTATACCACAGGTTATATTGTAAGATGTCATAAACTGTTGACAGAAGCAACACTGTATTTTCTCATTTACCCAGCACAAATGAGTCCACAAAATAAAAGCTTCTGTCATAACAGACATAACATATATTGTTAATATCCCTCTAAGAAACGAGCAAAATACAGAAGAAAGCTGCACAAATCATGAAAACATGCTCAATATTTACACAGCAGTTTTTGTTCGCACTGCATCTTTCTTTAACAAGTATTATTAAAATGGGCCATTCCCTCTCTCTCCTGGAAGTTCAGAGTTTCAAATACAGCTGAAGAAAAAATTAAACATTTCCTCGTAACTTCAAAAATATGGATATATTAGATCATACTTCTTAGATAGGATCACTTTGGATTTTCCAATTTCCTTCATGACTTTATTCTGGAAAAATGAGAGGTCCTCAGCTTCTTGTTCATTGTGAAATATTTCTATATCAAGAAGGCGTAAATTTCTGAAACAGAATACAACATGAATGTTTTAGGAGCGTATCACTGTATCTTGTTTTTTATTCTTTCCATAAAACTTTTTTCATATTTTACATTTCAAACATAAAGGGGTTTAAAACATATTTTAAACATATGATGTTATTTTCAGAAATTAGCTTCTATTGTTTCAGAACAATCAAATATAAGCACTGCAGTACTGTCTGTATGCATGGTCTTAAATTGAAGTAGTAATTACTACATTTGAGTGTATTGATAACTATTTTCAGAATAAGAGTTGGTGTATGTGTTATGCATTATATACAGGATCAAACATTAAAAATTCTGAATGTGTTAAATAGCATTCCTTTCTAGGACTGGATGGAGTTTTACAAATATTATAAAAACAATGTAAAAATAAATAAATAACCATCTAAACCTAGCTTCAAAATAATGATGAGTTTTTATATTTTTAAAAGCTATTTGTCTCCTACTTAGCAGATACACCAACAATTTTAAAAAACCAAACAAACCAAAAAAAACCCAAAAAACCAAAACCCCAAAAAACCCCCATAAAACAAAACAAAAAAAACACACCACTCCCTTCAACTTGTTACAGCACCTGGCCTGGACAGGTCAGTTCACTCTCGTTTATATCACCTGTCAAGAAATAAGCAAGTTTGGTCTATTCTGGGAAGCAGAAAACAATAGCCCATCTGATGCCTTTTCCCCTTGTTAACCAGATAAGCGTTAAAAACATAAGTGCCCAGCTATGCAAGACAGCAGGGATACAGAGTGGTTTGAATATTCCTGACCTGAGAAAGATCAGGGAAAAAAGCATCAAATTAAAATAGAGATTAAGGGATTATACTAAAAGCAAGAAAGACTATTTAAAAAATGAAAGTCATATAAAAAAAAAAAAGTTTCAAACATGTGGAAAGCAGGAGGCTTGCCAGAATCTGTAAGACAACTAAAAAGAAAAAAAAAAAAAAAAAAAGAATTAAAAAAAAAATAAATTACAGCAGCTCCATTCTGGAGTCTTTCTCTACATGGTGTCTCAAATTGAAGTGTCAGTGGAACAGGCTGTAGAAAAAAACAAAATCACAAATTGCCAGGTCCAGATGGTATTTCACCCAAGCTCTCAAGTACAAAGCAGCAAAACTATTCAACTTTCACGTGCAGCTTCTTGCTTAAAACTGCCTAGATAGCAATGGAAATTAAGATGGCGAAGCATTCCATGTGATTTCTGGGGAAATACAGATAAGCTTTACCTCTCCTCTACAGAGAAACAGTTGGCAGAAACTCTTCAAAGCATAAAGTTAGAGGGAACACAAGCAAGTATATTTGGGATAATGGCTTTTGAACAAAGCCATCATATCCAAGATCAATACAGATAACACTTACTTAAATGAGGTCTCCCATAAGTTCAGAACAGCAAGCATTGAAGGATTTATTGCATGCAAATTTTCCTTCATGTAATTGCACGCTGACAAGAAAGATTTGTTCCAAGGTTTTGGCACTACTTCTATTCTAAAAAAACACAACCACAAAACCAACAAGAAACAGTAGGATGAATGTAGCTGTGCTAAAAACCAGAATATTTATACACTTGCTTTAAGATAATTGTTTTGCATCCCAGAAAGCACAGAAGTCAGGAGATAAATCTAGCTTTCTGCTCATTATTCAGATACCAAAAAAAAGGTCTTCAAATATTGACAACTGTATAAAAAAAGGAAATAATATGAGAGAAATAGTGGCCAAATCCTAAGAGAACTGTAACCTATTTATGGTCCTTTATATTTAGCATGTAAAAAAATCATCATACATATATAACGTTATTTATGCAATTAATATGCAATTGTCTACATCAAATCTGGTAAAACTCATAAATTTAAAGCTTTTCCATAAACTCAGCTGGTCTGCTTTCAAATTTTTAAAAACATTAAGTTATTTTGGCAAGGTTTTTTTACATATTCATAGCCTTTTTCCTTAAAAATTGTTGTCTCTCTACAGGCAGTCAGATTTTTTCCACTAAAATATTAAGCATTGCAACCCTTAAGTTGCAAGGGAAAAGCAAAAACACTCCTCATAAATTTGTCATATATTTGTAATACTTTTGTTCTCGTTTTCATAATGAACTCCTACCAAAAAAAAAAAAAATCCCCTATATAAAATAATATTTCTGTTCATTTCTCAGTGACCCTGTATTCTATAGGAGACAGAAAAAATAGCTACTGGAAGTTAAGTTTAGTAACTAAGTTTTTCCACATCTATCTTACATATGTCAAATACTGTTAATGGAATAAAACTGTTTTATCAATGATTACTAGGAGAATTTTGTACTTTTGGATTTGCATGTAAGCGTGTGACACACAAACTAGTGTGATGTCCTACACAGTTCCTAGGAGATATGGAAGATCTACAAAGAATCAGATGCAGGACGGACTCTTACCCAGGGGATACAATAACACCAATAAACTCATCATAGATTATTTATCTTTTTAAGACACAAATTGCTTAAGTAACATCTGCCACAGTCACCTCCTTCTATTATATTCTAATGCCTAACATTTGATACCTCAAACCACGGGCCTGAATTTATTTATAACAAAACCTTTTCTGTTTTTAAAAATCACTCAGTAAAGCTTCTCCCGATACGTAGCCTGGTTGACATTGGTGGAAATGTTCTGTTTCTGCAGTATATGTAAGATTTCAATACCCTACAAGGCGAGTTTATTTTACCAGTTTTTGGCTATACCTATGAACAAGGTATCTCTTCACTTTCACATCCTAGGAAGAATTAAAGTATATTCTAGGAAAGTTGACAGTAGGTAGGCTGATCCACACCAGACAAATGCATGATCCTGAAAGTAGCACTATACTTGCTTTCAGTAGACTCCAGATTTTTTGAGACAAGTGGAATGGTGATAGTCTGTTACTCTGAAGAAAGGCCACATCAATCCATTCCAGTATGGAGGTTGCTGCATACTGGAAAACCCAGCCAGAAAAGCTAGGCATCTGTCACTGTTTATACTACATATTGCTGGATTGTTCCAAGGAACAAAATAGTCTGTATTTATTGCATTCTTAAACCTGTACGTATTGAGCCAAACTGTCACAATCTGTAAAGAAGACAGTTTCAGTGAAATCTGTGCAGAACATGACATTGATCCATTGATTACAATGCAGTTTATGCATAAACATTTGGCCGGCTATATTAAATGCTGTGAGATTGTGAGACTTCTTACTAGTTAAGCACTACTAAATAAAACAAATTCTGAACATCCTTTTGAGATAGACACATTTTCCAGGGCTTTTCCAAAGATGATGCATAATCATTACTGGAATTTACGTAACTAAGTCTTATTTACAGCTGACACTGACTACCACTATTGACTGTTGTTTATACATGCTATTCTACCCCACTGTTCCCTAGTCAGTGTTTTTGAATAAATATATTTTCTTACTCTGCACGATGAGGTAGAAGAGAATCCTTCTTGTCTTCATCTTTTTCCCTGGTGTCTCTTAAAACAAAGTCCACTGAAAAAAAAAAAAAAAAGTGGTAAAAAAAAAAAAAAAAGCTTAGGGAGGGAATAGAATCATTTAGGTTGTAAAAGACCCTTAAGATCATCAAGTCCAACTATAAACCTAACACTGCTAAATCCACCACTAAACCATGGCTGTAAGCACCACATCGACATGTCTTCTAAATACCTCCAGGGATGGTGCCTCATCCACTTTTCAGGGCAGCCTCTTCCAGTGCCTGACAACCCTTTCAGGGAAGAGAGTTTTCCTAGGATCCCATCTAAACCTCCTCTGGGGCAACTTGAGACCATTTCCTTTTGTCCTAATACCCATGACTTGGGAGAAGAGACTGACACCCACCTGGCTACACCCTCCTTTCAGGTAGTTGTAGAGAGCGATAAGGTCTCCCCTCAGTCTCTTTTTCTACAGGCTAAACCACCCCAGCTCCCTCAGCCGCACAGGACTTGTGCTCTAGACCCTTCACCAGCCTTATTGCCCTTCTTTGGACACGTTCCAGCACCTCAATTTCTCAACCAAAATGTCCAAATGCACAACTCATCGAGACAAACAGTTTTATTTAGATACATGCAAGAAGAGATTTAGGAGAAGGCTATCCTATTAAATAGAGATTTCTAAAATACAACAATATTTTTTAAAAGTGTTAAAAGATCAAAAATAATAACATTATCATCTTTTGTCATTACAAGGACAAGAAAACCTGAGTATTCTTTTCATTAAAATGTGTCTCTAATATCCAGGAGAGCACTTCTATATAACTCTTCCACAACAGAAGCTCTCAGCAGTGAACAGCACTCAACAATGAATGCTTCTGAATAGGAGCAATTTAAGAGAAAATGCAAGTAAACTCCTAGAAATCTACCTATAGCCTTTTTTACACTCAGAAGATAGTCTTCTTCCATTTCATCAGTTAGTGAATGTACACTTTCATCAAGTACTTTCAGATGTTGTGGAATTAAAGCTAAGATGTGGCCTAGCCATGATTTATCCATTGGGGCCACATTTGCTGTATCGATTCCATGGCGAATGTAATAGTAGTATTTCTGCAGGATAAAAGAATAAGATTCAGCAGTTACATCCAGTACTAAATAGTCATTGCTACTACAGGTTTAGCTAGAAATATGGGCTTATTTAGTAAAAATAAATGAAGTTAGTACAAAGTACTGCTTTCTGTTGTAAATTACATCAGTAAATCTGATGTAAATACGTTCATCAGCCTGCCAAACACTAGTGGGTAGAATAACAATAAAAAGCTGCTGAAACAGAAAAACATGGTATAGTGTCATAAGTGTAATTCGATTTCTCTGATAAGAGCTAAATAAAATTTCACTGAAGAATGGACATAACTCAGAAATCTGACTTTTGTTTTGCTTTTTCTTTTACAATTCTATTGTTTTGGTTTTGCTTTTATAACCCGATAATTCTGGCAAGATCTCTCTTCTTTGTATGGCCCCAGTACCAACTTTTTCCTTAAATAAATTTTCAATAAATATCCATCTATCTTATCATTCCAGTGCTGCCATTATTATCCATTAGCTCTGGGGCTGGACTATATATTCAAAAAGAAAGCGATGCATTCTGCAGAGTTTCATGCAGCTATGCAACATACAACCAATTCATTGCTCAGAATATGCATGTATAACCACAAATAAGTACATCTGCTTGTATGCCAGCATTTAAACGGGCATGTGAAATCCAATTAATAAAACCTCAGAACATTAAAGGAAACACAGATGAATAAACATATCAGCCCAGATTCAAAGAAATACAGAATGGAGTATCAACTGGAAGATTACCAATGTCAGGAAGTAACACATGACTCTATTTCAATCAATGTATTCCCAAATGAACTTAATCTATTTTAAATATACATAAATTGCAAAATTGTGTATGCAATTGTGTCATATCTTTGACCAGAATGAGACGAAGAACATCCTAGCCCTTAGATGAAGGTAATCCAAAGAGAATCCCAATTCTTGGATTCTAACTGCTCGAAGCAGTGCACTCTCCCTCCCAAGTTATTCTCACCTTCAGCAAGTGTAGAAAAGATTCATGTATTACTTCCTGGCATTGGTTATCCTTTAGGTACTATTCCATTCTGCAATTCTTTGAATCATCCATACAGTCCTAACACTCCATTCTTAAGAGGAGCACTATAAATAATATACTGTGTGAAATTAATAGTGGAAGAATATGTCACTATCAGTCATCTCTCATTGTGTTAATCATCTTGTCAATATTTACAATAAATAACTGACACTGTATTTCATTTAATACTCTAGAAAACAGTCTACCAAAATATCTTTCTCTATTGGTATAGAAGAATCAGCTCTTGGAGGCTGGTTTCCATCAAGGGACAGAAGCTGCTCTTCAGTAAAGTCTTGCTGCCTGAGACCAAAAAAACAAATAAAATAAAGAGTATGCATCACATCTTTCAGATACATTTTACTGGCATAAGTAATATAAAGCCATCCTACATGTCAGTTGTGAACAAACAAAACAAAAAAGGGAACTGACAAAACTTTACAGTGAGCACAAGACATTCCAATTCAAAAAGAACACTGAAGCATGTGACCAAGTTTGTATTTTACCTGCTAAGGTGCAGCTTTTAAAATTGGTGATATAGTTCATGCTCATATACATGCTTTCAATTTGCAATTATCAAAATTTTGAAATAATTTTAAAATCTGGTTCATCTATCAAAAAGGAAAAATATTATTCAAAGATAAGGAAACTCACAATATAATGTCAACAAGAGCACTTCTGAAACTTCCATGGCTTTTTTTCAGATGACTGCTGCTCTGCAACGTAGAAGCTGATGGTCCAGCACCTGCTTCACTATCTCTAGAATCCTGTATATTGTGTCTGTTGCATCTTGCTTTCAAATATTCTCCTTGCAGGAAATGCAATTTGAAATTAAGTTTTTTAAAAAGTTCAAATGTATCACACATACACTATGTTTCTGAGAGGTTTTCTTTAGCAGTACTAAAAATGTTAACCTTACCAGGCGAATACTCATTTTTTACAGTAAACTCATTTGACTCGTCATCTTTCTGTTCTCTGCTCAGGTGAAATGAAGGACAAGTCTGCTGCCACAGTGGTTTAGACCTTGCCTGGAATAAATATTTTAGCTTTACACTTGATGTAGGTGCTACTAACACACACTTCAAGACTCCTTATATATAGTAAATCAAAGAAACTGTAGCCTATTATACAGCAAAAAAGGAATAAGGCAAAAATTGTACAGTAAACTACTACTTACGTGTTGCCCTCATATTCTAAATATCCAGATCATTAGAGATAAGCATGTTAAATTTATATGTAATATTTGTAAATCCACTAGTTTTATACCCTACTTAAATATTTTCAGACTTGTTCAAGTAATCCACTTTCAATGTTTTCCAAATAAACAATGCTCTACATACAGATACAATATACATAAATTGTGCAGACAGAGAGAATATACACCTCATCATATGTTTTAAAGAGAACCATGGTATTAACATAACCAGGTTGTGACACATTTTGAAAATGAAAGCTTACAAAAAAAAACAACCAACCACAACAAGAAAAAAAAACAAAACAAAACAAAAACCACAACAAAACTACCTGAGACAACTGTGGTAGTAAGTTCACTGTTCTCTTTGCCAACTTCCTTTTGCCACTTGGACTGAGCTGGGGGAGGGGAAAAAAAAAGAAAAAAAAAATCACAACTAGATCACTACTAATATTAGACTTCCAGGAATAATTAAACTTGTAATCTAGCTATAATTCCTTTTTTATCTCTTATATAATATTTTTTACACATATAATTTCATATCACTTCCCCTGTATAGTTTCCATGCTGAATTCAACTTTCTCAAATGTCTTTGAAAGATCACAGCTGGGAAGTGTTTATGTTACCTTTTTGCCAAGATATACATTAAAGCATTACAAGATACCATGAAACAATACAAATAAAAAACATTTGGATTCCCATTCTTCAGTGAACATTTTTTAAAACCCAAAATGGTCCTTTATTTCTAATCCATAAACTTTCATTTAAGAATGTCCCATATTCTCTGTGTTTCCACAACTCTGATCCTTCAGCATCAGTTGTCTGTCCAAAAGCACCCTTTGATGACGCCCAGCACTTTGGCTAGCACATTTTAGCATGGTACAGCATCTTCCTATAAACAAACAAGACAATCTAGTTGCAAAATTATTTGAAACTGGCTCTAACACAACTGCTTTTGGCTATTCTTCTGTTCGTCCTCTGTTTCACACCACCACCAATACCCTGGCACTGCCCACACAGCCTCTTTCCATGCAGCTGCACTTCCAGTAATAGTGCATGTCTATGCTACAGCTGCCCTCTTTCTGTTTTGTGTCTTATGCAAAGGCTGTAACAAAAGACACAAACCACAGAAAGTTTGTGTAGACATACTTGAGCTACCTTTAAATAAGTCAGGTTGGCTATCATCTGCAATACACGTGCTGTGGTATAGAACTCGTACAAGTTTTAGGCACTTAACTATTTACATGAATTTTGCAGTCAAGCATAAACTCTGGCAATTCCCAAATGAGCCCAAAAATTCCAATCAGGCTCCAAACAAAACCTCCTTCAAAATACAGGAATTTGATAGTCATAAAATATGTATAGACAAACATTACAGTTGTTAGCAATCTCTTCATAAACTAATTTGTGGTCCAACTTGTGAAAGGGGAGCAAACTCATTCCAGCTCTAGGGAGTACTTCCCCTGAAGGTAACAGGGAAAAACTTCTTGACCACCTGTCCTGGTTTCAGCCAGGACGGAGCTAGTTTTTGTCTTCAGCAGCTCCCGTGTTTTGGAGTTGGTATGTGAAACAAGGTGACAGCACGCTGCTGCTGTTCGCTGCTGCCAAACAATCAAGCACATCTTGCAGATCAACAAAATAACAGCTATGTCTCCACCATCTAGCAAAAAGGAAACCCAAGCTTTCTTAGGCATCGTGGGTTTCTGGAGAATGCATATTCCGAACTACAGTTCTATTGTAAGACCTCTCTATCAAGTGACCTGCAAGAAGAACGATTTCAAATGGGTCCCTGAGCAACAACAAGCCTTTGAACAAATTAAAGAGGAGATAGTTCATGCAGTGTCCCTTGGACCAGTTTGGATGGGACAAGATGTGAAAAATGTGCTCTACACTGCAGCCAGGGACAACGGCCCTACCTGGAGCCTCTGGCAGAAAGCACCAGGGGAGACTCGAGGTCGCTCCCTGGGATTTGGGAGCCGGGGCTACAGAGGATCAAGGCCCACTACACTCCAACTGAAAAAGAG